>DF237387.1:0-76974 GCA_000708835.1 Klebsormidium nitens | reverse complement strand
CCAACCGTCACAATAGCCCTGACTGACTTCGATTATCTGTTGTGCTACATCATTGGTGAGAATGTGGGGCTGAATGCTACTACTTCAAAAAACGATTGCTAGCGGCGACTTTCTTGGTCTATACAGGACTTAGGTGTTGAGGTGTTACAGCTTATCGTGCAAAACTACTGAATGTCTGTTGTATTCTCGTTCCAGATTGACAGTGCAATATCTAATCGTCTAAACTACCTCACTATCAAACCTCCCTGTTTCCTTCTGGTTTGTTCCTTGGTTTTGACCCGGTTTTGATATCACTATCAGCCCACTTTGATACACAATTTTTTTAGCCACAGCTAGGCTGGGCCATATTGCCTTCTACCTCTTGTTTGTAAACAGAAAACTTGACGTCGGTGTCAGAACAAACGACTGAATCTGCCCTCTAGGGTTGCAAGTAGAAGATTCAAAATTGGCTCTATGTATTGGTCAGATCAATGTGGCAGAAAGGGAGTGTACTGATGCCTACCTTTGTTTCCATGTTTTCAGGCCAGCTTCTGAAGCCAAAGAAGGATTCTTAGTCGACTTGCAACCCACACCAGCAAGCATGCTGCCCAATCACAGGCCTCAGCTCATCATTCTACTGAGCTGGTGCTGGCTGATCTTCCCAGTCTCTCCACTTACAATGGACGAGATCCAACTTCAGTATCCTGGAGTCCTCCTGTCTCAGCTAACCTATTCGCTTAGGCTATGACTACATACAACTTAATGGGACCATACCACCTCAACTAGGTATGCTCACAAATCTGACGGAATTGGACCTTAAAGGCCCCAACCTGGTAGGCACTATTCCTCCCGAGCTAGGGAATCTGACAAGACTCCAATCTCTAAAACTTAAGAACAATAAGCTGTCTGGCAGCATTCCTCCTCAGCTTGGCAACATGACCAACCTCGAATTCATCGAACTGGGAAACAATCTGCTGTCTGGCAGCATTCCTCCTCAGCTTGGCAATCTCACCAGACTCCAATTAATGGATTTGAGTTTCAATTCGCTGTCTGGCAACATTCCTTCACAACTTGGCAAGCCCGCCTACCTCTGGGGCCTTTTGTTGGGACATAACAATCTCTCTGGCATGGTTCCTAGTACTTTGGTGAAGTTTGATAAGAAAGATATCCTTGACGGGAACCCTGATTTGCAATGGCCAAGAAATAATCAACCCTTGGGCATCATCATCGGGGCAGTGGTTGCGGGGGCGACTTTGCTCCTCCTTGCCATTTGTTTGGGTGTCCTATACCATAGAAAAAGGCGCCACCAGATGCGGCAGGCTGGGGTGGCCCTGGAGAAAATAGAAGACGCAGAAGATGGGGCCGAAAACCTGGTGTCCTCAGCGGGCACATTCCCTTCTGCCCCGACAAACCCAGCTCCTTCTGCGCCAGTTTTGTCCCCCCACTCTACGACACATGCCCAGTCATCCCGAATCCCAAAGCCCAATCCGCGGCAGCCTCCTCAGAGACGCCCGACGTCGGAGCCACCTGTTTTATCCCCGCAACCTGGTTCAAGGCCCCAGCCGAGGCAACCCCCAAAGCATAATTCCCCGCTGCCACGTTATCAGGGGCAGTACACACTAACCGAGCTTAGGGAGGGGACGGACGACTTCAGCGATGCCAATGTCGTCGGACGTGGCTCCTTCGGAATCGTGTATAAGGCGACCCTTTCCAGAGGTCCGAACAGGGTCGTGGCGGTGAAGCGGCTGCTGCAGCGCCTGGGGCGCGGCGATGTGGAGGAGCGGTCATGGCGCGTGGAGGTGGAGGCGCTCGAGAAGGTCCGGCACAAAAACCTGGTGCCACTGCTGGGGGTCTGCGTCGACGCGGGAGAGTGCCTGCTCGTCCTGGAGTTTTTCCCGCATGGCAGCCTTGGCGGGCAGCTGCATGCTGCAAGGGAGGGCAGGGGACCGGCGCTCACCTGGGAAGAGCGCACTGGTGTGATTCGAGATATTGCCCGAGGCCTCAACTACCTGCACAATGACATCCAGCCCCCGATGCTGCACCGGGACATCAAAGCGGGGAACATCCTGCTGGCGGAGGGACCCCCGGTGCGCGCGTGCATCACCGACTTCGGCCTTGCACACCTGGTGAGCGGTGCGGGGGGCCACGTGACGTCCACCATGGTGAAGGGCACCGTGCCGTACATGGCCCCTGAATACCTGCACGGGGGAGCTCGGTTCTTGTCCCCGAGGTGCGACGTCTACAGCTTCGGCGTGTTGTGCCTGGAGGTCCTCTCCGCGCGTCCGGTGGTGCGGCAACTTGAGAGCGGCCTGGTCGAGCGACTGTCCGAAACCGGGGAAGAGTACGCTCGCAAAGGGAGGGTGCTGGAGCTGATCGACCCTTTGCTTGGTGGCGCGTACGACATGGCTGAAGCGCAGCGCTACATCGCAATCGCACTGAGCTGCCTGTGCAAGGACCCATCTCGGCGGCCGTCTATGGACCAGGTGTGGTGGCAGCTTAGCAAGCAGGCCGCTGACACGAGTGTGGCGTCGACCAATCAGGGAGCCGGGTCTGCTTGGGATCTTGATGGGTCAGGCTCTTTCCTGTCTGGCAGCTACGACTTAGGGTCGAGGCAGCTCGCTTCGACCGTCCAGGTCGAGTCTAGGTTTTTAACCCCCAGATAGGTAACTTGTCCTTTGACTTGCCGGCTGTTGTTTGGTTAGGAGCTGTTGGTGTTTCAATTGTTGCTCTCGCCATAGCCTCCGGCAGTCCTTCGAGCGTCCAGCCAAGTTCCAGCTTTTTGGCGGTCGGTAGAGCTAATCAGAACCGCATGACGCCTTGCCAAATAGTGCCAAAAGCCTTGCAGACTTACCAGCAAATCTTCGCAATTGTTGAGCCGTTGTGCAAGGCGACGACTTGCAGAAGGCAAGACCGACAAATGCTTGTACTAGCCATCCATGCTTACTTATTGTATTGATATAGGTGACATATTTTGCTTAGGGCTTGTAAATGTCCAGTTTTACATGATATTGAGCACACAAGACGCCGGGTCCCACGGGCCTTATACTAGGTAAAAACTGTGCAGCCCAAACACTACCGTATGCTGCTAGTAAAAGCCTCTTGGACTCTTACCGCGTGGACTACAATCAATGACGGCCGATCCGCATGGCATCGCACTGTTGAGGATGTGTTACACCGCACGTTAATTGGCGGTTTGCAACTTGGGCTCGCCGCTTACTGCCTGCAAAACTACACCGCGCGAGTTAACCGTTCCAGTCGGTGACGCAGTCCACACCACACCGCACAGTACGTTGACATGCAGCACGCTGAACACCACATGCCGTTTCCGACTCACCTCGATTTCAAAATTCACAACTGTGCGTAGTTGCCTAAACTTAGTGTGGCAATTTGATGCATGACCATATATACACATCACGGCGCGTTCCAGGGCGCCGCGCCGGGCGTGCGTCGTGCAATTGATTTTATATAGATCGTCACTTGAGATAGCCTTAATGAAGGCCCACCATCCAACGACTTGTCGTCAAGCAGTCTGCCCTACCTGCGTACTTGGGCCTTGCTGCGGACGTCGAAACCTTACGAACTCAGTTGCCACTTGTCTAACCGCTCACTTATTCTTCGGATTCAGAGGAGATTGCCTCACGTACAGGCACCACTGAGATCGTGCATATGAAAGCACACCAGCGCGATGGCCCCAAGCACCGCAGGCCACGCGTTGACGCACGACCCACCCTTTCACCGAGACGTAGAAAAGGCCCAAGAACACAACACGATTGTTGACCATCTCGCAAAAGGGAGTCTACCACTCACCAGCTTTGACATCCCTTATGAACGACGACACTTACCCCTAGTCACCATTTTGCAAGCCCATTTGCAATCCCACTCCCCGCATCTTTGAAAGCAACACTGTTCATGCGGCTATATGCGGATAAGGATATGCAATATCACTTTCGTGGACTTTCACTCACCTTTTCGCACCCTGACGTGGCGTTGCTGTTCACACCTTGTCTTCTAAGACCTCTTCTGCACGGGCCACACAAAGCGTTTCTCAGATCTTAGGTTGAACGCTCCCTACTTTCCATCGACTGCACAAGACCCGCCGAGTCCCGGGCCTGTATCCTGACTCCACCTGCGAAGGATTTTGCCCGGCTGCTGACGAAAGCATCAAATCTCTTCTTCGAGTGCCCTCACTTTGTCTTGAGCAGATCGACACTTGCCTGCACCGTCACACCGGCGTACAGGTCAGCCGTTCCGAAATTCGAGCGAAGGCTCCATGCTGAGGTGCATCTCCAGCAGTGGCCTTTTCTTGATCAGATGATCAGCGGCACTTCTCCGATGGCGCCGAATCTCGTCAAATATTTACGGCTGGCTTAGTAGCAGATGCCCCACAGCTGCTCGCACCCTGAGAGTTGGGAAACCATTGCACAAAATTCTCACAGAAACGTTCCACTTCTTCAAGAAAGAACGCTGCCACGAGGTGATCGAAGCTTCGAAGACAAATTAGGTCTCTTACAATTTTGGCAAGGACCGGCTTTCGAGTTCTCCAAGTTCTCCTTCTTCCTAACCTCCTTCCCCCTTCACGAAGCGACCGAAGATGACCTTGCCGCTGTTGCTCTTGCTTGGGCTCACCGTCATAAAAACGCACTTCCAACTTGCCAGCAGGTCCGCCGCAAAGGGGCCGCAAACTGAACTTCGCCTGCTCGCCTCCAGTGCCGGCCCGTACCCCCTGTCAAGGGCCTGTCAACGACTCCCTGGCAATCGTAAACAGTTCTGTTGCATCAGTTGGGCAGCCCTGCCCTCTTCCAGTCTTTTCAATTCCGACCAGAAAACAGATTAGCCGGCCGTTTATCCACTCTACTCATGGCATTCCCCGTGCAGAGAAGCGGCCGGGCCGGCCCTTCTGTCAACGCCCCAGTCAATTGTGCCACGTTTGAAGGTAGCCCGCCCGCCTTGCCAAACGCCTATACTCGTTCCCAAACTGCCGAACGCATTAGCCGTTAGCAGTCAACCAGCCTGCTTTCCTCCGCATCCTTCTATGAGCTGTACGATCCTCCCCCCATCTCTTCTTGATCCGCCAGCTGCCTTCCTGCCCTAACTCCGCTCCTGGTGCAGCTGGTTCTTGAATCTCATTATGCATTGCCAATGATGAGCCCCTCACGTCAGAAGTACGATGGTGTACATGCGACACACGCAAAATGACGGCGCCTGCCTGATTGCCTGACGATGCTGGCCCATGCTGGCCCATCAGACTGATCAGAGGCGCCAGCACTGGCACCAGCTAGCAGCTGGCGACGCTCCAAATGTGTGCAGCTCCCGGCCAGCTACCGTATAAGTCGCCCCTTCCCTGGCGACAGTCTTGGGAATCGCATGCGATCCCCGGTTTTAGACCGGGCGATAACCATGCGATCGTGCGATCAAGACACTACAAAGTAGTCCTAAGTACTGAAGGAATAATTGTACGCCTTGGAGAGTCTATGTGAGTACCTGTAGCCCTGCTTCGTACTACAGCGCGTACGGCAAAGTCATTTTGCCCGCCGCCGCGTGCATGCCCTCTGCCGCCGACGCTCGTGCAAACCAATTTGCACAGTAAACCGTTGATTGAACCCATCTGCTCAGAATTCAAATTTCAAACCAAACCTTGCAAATACCTGAAGACTTTGATACCTCAATTTGATCACAGGGCGCCCTGTTAGGTACTTCTATTAGATCATGAGTCTTGGTACCGCAAGTTGGTTGTCCAATGCCGGGTACTGCCACTGCCACAACCAGATTTTGAGAGCTGGAGAGGAAGACGCCTTGACAGAACCTTCTGCTGGGAAGAAGGGGGTCAAAACATTGGGAGGAGTGCAGTGTGAGCAGTGGTCCAGGACATATGCTTCCATCTTCTTCGGTCAGCTTTAGCAGCTGAGTAGGATTGCCTCTTTTCCCTGCTGCGGGCACCACTGTCTTGTGGCAATCGCAGTTGCTGGGAGGGTTCCGGATGGGTTAAGCATCTTGCAGAAGCTCACCTCCTTGTCTGGTAGCTCGCTTGGGGCTACAGCTCGTCAGGCCTCTATTCCATCATGCCTCTATTCCAAAGCATAGGACCAATCCGAATCTAAAGCAGAGAACCCAGCTGCATCACAAAAACAGCCACCCTCCTGCATCTTCCACACTTGACAGCCCATACACAGCTAGAGAGTCGTCTGCACCCTGCAGTGTGTTGAAGCCATCATCTGACTCTATGGCATCCATCATGATAGAAGAGCTAGGGGGTAAGAGCTTTGATTTCTTTTCTCTGAATGCCAGGTCAGATGTACAGTGCCTACTCTTGCTCTGAGTTTTGGCATGCCTCTCACTAATCTGCTTTGACGCCTGGCTTCGTGGACATACATGCAGCAGGCTGTCTCACTTGCCTGGTTGCCCTTATGTTGTGTCTAAATGTGGATGGAGGCCTTTCAGAAGCCTTGTCCATTGATGACATTGACTGAGGCCGATGCAATATTGGGATAGTTTGGTGGGCCGTACATGCCACAGCCTGGCAGCTCACCGACCTGGCAGTCGTTTGGTTAGATAACCATAGAGGTCTTGGATTTTATTGGTGCCTTTGTTTCAACGTGCGAGTCTGACCGCTTGTGCGAGGAATACAAGTTGGGTATAAGTTGCCACAGGAGCCCGTCTCTTTATGATGATGCTGATTGTTTTCCTCATCTTTGATGAATCTCCTCATCTTTGATAAATCTCAAAGATCCTTTTGGACATCTGCAGATGTCTTCCAACTCCAATGTGATTGCTGTGGGGCTCATGCTTCACATGGACGGCTTGGGGGCAAGCATGGTAAAATGGAGTACCGATGTCAGAAGCACAAGCCAGCAGACTCTCGCAGCGGAACTGTCGCTGCGGGCTACTTCCGCATTGATCCTGACCGCCAAGGTGATGATTGCTAATGATAAATCATACTTGCTTACAACAACAGTTTCTGCTTCGGTGATCAAAGGGTATGAATCTTGCTCGTGCAGGGGCGATTGTCGCTTGGAATGTACTTGGCAATTCAGTAAAGCCCCTTCCATGAAGCTGGTTCCTGGCACAGAGCAAGACTGCCCCTTGGTGCCTACAGCAGCTCAGCAGTTGAAAGGGAAGTTTCTGACTGTGACCCTCAGTAGTATAGCAAAACCTTGTAGTATGAAGTCTTCGTAACCAGCTTTTCTGACTGACTACAGAACATCTTCCAACCATGCAGAGTGGATTGACGGACGCACGCAGCGTCAGGTTGACGACAAGGCCAAGTCTCAAGCAGAAGTTGCACGCCGTTTGAATGAGCTCCACGAGTTGCAAGAGAGCTGGCGCGGAAAGATGCTGGAGACGGCTCTCGCAACGGCACGGCAACTGCTGTGTGAGCCCCCAAATACCTTCCGCATCAGACACCCTTCTGATATGTACTTTACTAGATTGCTCAATGTTGCGGTCAGCTCCTGATAGCTTTATCGCATCTTCTCTCACCATATGGTAGGTGATGCGCCAGGGCTGCCGCATCAATCTGAGATCTTCCTGTTCAAGGTAGAAGGTGTTCCGTAGAGGGGGTCTGCAATATCGATTGTGGGTAGTTATCGTGGCCGCTTCGTGCAGGAGCCCCGAGCTTTAGGTGGTGCTTCCAAATCAGCTAGTACAGTCGACTTTCACTCTGTTAACAGGCCACTAGGTTGAACGTGCGGAGATGCTC
Organism: Klebsormidium nitens; assembly: GCA_000708835.1. Taxonomy (NCBI): domain Eukaryota; kingdom Viridiplantae; phylum Streptophyta; class Klebsormidiophyceae; order Klebsormidiales; family Klebsormidiaceae; genus Klebsormidium; species Klebsormidium nitens. Next base: position 69,299 of record DF237387.1, on the reverse strand, counting down.
TAGCATTGTCACAGGTTTCAGTTTTGTTTTCAATTTTGAGATCGTTCCTTCATTGCCAAGCATTCGTTTACAGGTTGGACCAGCTCTGTGGGAAGCACTCGCTACTGGCTGGAGAGCGAACGTGGGCTGCCGGAGAAGTTCCATAAGGATCTCAACATTGGGATCCAACAAGCGCTAAGCCGAGCCATCATCGGTATGTCTTCCATGCCATCTTATGTTGTCTCTTCTGTATCCCTGGTTACTTTGAAAGGCACTAGAATCTGTTCATGCCCCACAACCAGGCCGTTTTAATGATCTTGGAATGTGGGCCTCTCTAGGGGTCTGATTGGCATCGTCTGCTTCGCACTCTATGATCAACCTATGGTGTAGCAACTTAAGCTGCTTTGCAATGCGTTTGTCGACTCCAGTCTCGATCAGAAGCAAGTGGCTTTGACCCCAGTTTTCGACCCTCCAGCCAACGTGCTCAAGTGAGGTACACATGTTAGTTTGACCAATGACAAGGCGTTGACAAGTTCGCTAGCTTACTTTTCGAACCATGTCGAAAGGCCATACTCTTTGATTAAAAGACCACGCCACAGTCTCCGATAGAACTCAACGGACATTGAAGCACAACCTCAGAAGAAGTTGCGAGCAGGTTCTTGTGAGTAGGTGCGACGCTATGTAATCGCTCGTGATCTGTGTTTCAGAGATTCTGCTCTTTCGAAGCGGCATCGAAAAGAATCCGGGCCCAGCTTCACCTCCACCGCGCTCAACCTGCGAGGAAGAGCACGAAGACAGCGAAGACGTGCCCATCGATTTGCGCGGCCGAAGGACTGCCGCTGCTGCTGGCGGCGGGGACGTCCTATCGCCGAACTTTGAGGGGATCCCCCAAGAACCACAGCCGGAAGCCCCGCGACGGAAACGGAAACGGAACCAAGGGACCGGGGGAGCGACTGGGGCTCCGGTGAGAAGGGCAACCGGTCGGGGAGGGAGCACGGGGGCCGGGAGAAGTAGGCGAGGGGGGCGGAGAGCGGGCACTAGCGTGCTCGACGGTATTTCAGCGGAGCCGGGGACCTCTGGGAATGGAAGCGAGCAGACTTCTGGGCAAGCGGCCCCGGGTTCCGCTGATGCTGCGGAATCTCCGGGCGGAACCGGGGTGCCTGGGCACATGAGCCATGAGGACCAGCAAGCGCAGGCCAACTGGACCGCAGCCATCATGAAGGTCGACGAGCTGAAGCCCAAGAGTTACAAGGACTACATTCGGGCACTGAGGACGTACAAGGTGCGTTCACACTTTCGACCGGGCGTTATCACCTCTTTGGCAGAAAATGATTAGGAGTGCGCGGTCGTCTTTCTATTCGCAATCAAGGAGCGGGGGCTCCATTAAAATCTGCGGTTCCAAATGCCTGTCCGAAGTGCTTTCTAAAAAGGGTGTGGCCAGACAGTGTGCTTCTTCACCGTATTGCTGACGTCATCTCGTGTCAGCACCTCCAAGCCGGCAGTAGTCCAGTCCGTTTTTGAAAAGTCGCTACAGCGTTGCGATACCGTGCTACAGCTTTGAAACGGCCAACGGTTACATAACACCGTCTTGTTTGAAAAGAGTGTCGTTCCATAAAGCGCAAATTGATCAGGTGTTGCTGACGTCAGCTCATGTCCACGAACCGCGAGCTCGCAATGTTCCAGGCCCTTGCGGACAGTCGATAACAGCGAATGCAATAGCTCTTTCGTTTTTTTGGTTTGAAGCGCTCGAAGGAGTCCAACCGTCCGTCTCAAAGTCGGGTTCAGAATTATTGTCCGGTTAGGTACTGCAGTTCCTCCGAGTATTGCTGACGTCAGCTTGTAAAAATCTCTGACCCTACGGCGCTCAAGCCCCCTCACAAAGTATCGCTTACAGTAACGCGTCTCCTGCCTGCTAAGTTCTTCAAGAATGTTCGGAGCGAGAATGAAACTGCAAAGTTCCGACCTAAGACCGTAGGGGTTCTTCTCGACAACACACATGCTTGAGCGAATTGGCACTATTGCTACACGTGGTAGTTACGGAACCCGCTCGTACCCACCAGTCCAGCCAGCCAGTCGTATACTTTGTGGCAACTTGTAAGAGTCTCATTCATTTTGCTTCCTTCTCCAGAACTTCTGCAGAACCAACGGTCACGGCACCGCCGATGGTCCGTGGGCTCCCCCGCGGAATCCTTACGTCCAAGGTTTGCTGCGCCAAGAGGCTCTTCCGGAGTGGGCATGCGGCCCGCGCATCACCACCAGCAGGATTGCTCTCGCGGTCAATCTCCTCGGCCAACTCAACAACAAGGATATGGTAAGCTCAAGGATAAGTGGGTCGCTGGAGATGGGCATCGTTTTCCTTGACGATGTTACAAACAGTAGAAACGAACACGTGCCTCAGCGCCCCACCAGTTTTGGTCCAGGTCTGTGTCTTGTGTCTTGTAACAAAGATTAAATTCTTCATCTCTCATCAGATCTGCCAGTAGATGCTCCATGTTACGTTGAGCCTGCTTGCACCTACCTGCCTGTACCTGATACAAAAGTAAGAAAGTTCTCTGGATCTTTGTCTTGATTCGCCACTGTGAATCATGAAAGTCGTATGGGCCTTAGAAGAGCTTTCGCCGACGCTCAGAGAGGGGACTCCGTTGCTCGTTGCAAGTGCACCGAAAGTCACAAAACTCTCACACTCCGACATTGACCTTCGGACTTTCGTTCCTTTTGCAGTCATTCGGCGTTGTCAACAACTTCGTCAAGGGCATGCAGTTTTTCGCGCTCGTTCAAGACAACCTCGACGGCATACACGAGCAATCTTGCGACGTTCGCGCTATACCAACCATGCAACAACTTCTCAAAGCTGCGCAGCTCAACACAGGGCAGAAGAAAATCCGGTGGGGTGCCAGCTCGATTTCCACAATTCATTTATTGTGGTCCGAACACCGTATGCATGAACTTGCGTCACTACTTCCGATGCCGTCTTGCCGTCCCCGCATAGGCAAGAGGCTATGGTGATAGCTGTGGGAAATATGCGAGGCGTCAGGCTGTGGTGCATGACATCTCGTATATCAAAGCGGACCCAAATATGTCCTTCCCACTGATTAGGAGGACCTTTGGAACACCGGTCACACGTCTCTAACGTTTTGAATCCAGTTTTATGCTTGTTTCCTTGCACCTCTGCTTCTCAACTAACGCTTTCAAATTGTTAATCTACTGCATAGTGCTACTTTCGGTGTCAAAATCGTAAACCGACTCCAACAGTCAAAGACTTTTCGATCAAACAACAAGCGGACATGAAAGGCTGAAGCTTCAAGTATTATCTGCAGGACTTGCGCCGACCGCCAAGCGGGGACGGAGTCGGACGGGTACACAGCGGAGGAGAAGTTGCGGCTTTGTCAGGCTTGGCTCTATGCAGCTTGTCCCAACACCGCCTTCAACGACGGCGAGGAGGTGGATTCAGCCCATCAGCATACCACAATGAGGTAAGAGCTGGCCTTCAAGTGAGCGCTGTCACTGAGGGACAGCTGCACTGAGCACTGAGATTGAGAGCGCCTTGTCGGCTTCCTTCGGTGGCTCTAAGGTTTTGCGCCCATCTTAACCCCGAGCTAACCTGGCGCCAACTTTATCGAGGTTTCCTGTGCGAAGCACTGCTGTTTGGCTTAGCAGCAAACTAAGACCGTGGAGCACTCGACATCTTACATGTGCGTTTGGTTGCCACTGGTTTGTGCTCAGAGCCGTAAGTTTCTCTTTCGTTTGCGACAGGGGAATGTTTCTGGCTTCGCACCAGTTTGTCCTTCGTGGCGATGACGGCCGCAGCATCGACCTCCCGGATCTGTATTGCAAAAAGTTCACTAATGTTGGACCTGACGTCCCTCTCTTCGTGGGCGGCGTCAGCTACTGCGGCAAAACGAACAAGGTAAGTAGTACGTGGCAGAGCCCTGAAGCGGTGAAGACGCGGCGTGTTTTGGATGAAGAGAAACGAAAGATTAGCCTGAACTTCCCGTCGAGGCAGTCCTGAAACGGTCTTATAATGCCCTGAAGGCCAACGTTCTCAAGGCGCTTATGTAGGGGTTGCGTCAGGTTTTGAAGCCCCTTTAGTACGAAGTTCTTCTCGATCTGCCTCCACTGAAGCCAAGCCAGAAACATGATTTAGAAGCATCAGCCAGTACAGTTCGAGTTGTTTATGCAGTCAGTACTCACTTTTTCAGAACGGGCGGCTTGAATATTTCGGAGGCTTCCGCCACAAGAACGTGGAGGAGTGCGCCGTTGGCGCCGTGGCGTTCCAGCTCTTCCAGACGTTTCATATCCTGTTCCCGGAGCCCGGTTCATATCCAGACTTCAGTTCAAGGGCCGCCTGGTAAGGGACTTGTGCTCTCTCTCAGAGTTTTTGCGTATAGGCTTAGGCAAGGAATGGCTCAGCTCCCGTTGTTGCTGTCGATTGTTGCTGTCGGTTGCACTGACCTTTTTCCCTTTTATGTTCCTTCGGTCCACCAAGCTTGTCGATCTTTTCCCAGAGTGACGATGGTTTGAAGTGGAATACGTATTCACCTCGTATGTTGAACCGTCAGAGCGTGTCACGACACCATTGTCCTTTTGACGCAGGTACAACAAGTTTCCGCTCTTCTACGAGAACGACGACATCTTCGAGAAAATGGAGTACGACACCCAGCTCAAGCAATTCAAGACCATGTTTCAACACGAGCACGTGGTCAGCAGCAAGATCACCCACGCGCCACGTGGGTCGTCCGTCAGGCATGCCGAAGACAATGGGTAAGCAGCCTGGCCCACATCTATGCGCTTTCCCTCCCAACAGCTTTGCCATGGTCTGACCCTTGCAAGCATACCTGTTGCCCAAGTTTTGGCGAGGATCGTTTCGATCTACAGAATCTGTCCGTATATCGATTGTCCGAGGTCCTCATTCTGACGACTTGATACCTCATCGCTTGCACAGCCGCTGTCAGGCATCGCGTTTGTGCAGGCAGGCCGTTTAGGTTGCACAACGTGTCTTCAGGAGTCTCTTAAAGATGCAAAGGCTTGCCTGCATGTTTGCATCGAGAAGTAGATAACATCACTGCCTTTGATGTTTGCAGTGGAAAAGAGGGGGAGAGCGCCCGACTTGGACGCTGGATCTACGACCACTTCCGGACGTCCTACCTCAACCAGCTGCCGGTCGGTGCCATGCTCATCAATGCTGGTTCCTCGGACGACCGGAAGGCGTACGTGCTCAAGCGCGGCCGCGCACGCCCTGAGACCAACCATCCAGATTTAGCGGCCAAGATCTTTCCGTGGGCGGAAGATGCGCTCACGTACATCAGGAACGTGAGTTTCTCCCCTTAGTCACTGGTTGAAGAGAGCGTTAATCCAAGAAGATGCCTGCGCCATTCTTCAAGAGTTCTTGCATATCAGACGGTCTTTGCTCTTTCAAAACCGCGGCTTCCGAGGAAGACTTGAAGACTTCACTTTGTACTTGGAGGTCAATGGTTCCGGGTGTTCAAAATCCGGTCAAGTCGTGCTCAAAGGAAGCGCTCGGGACCGAATTGGAGAACCATACAGTAGTAAAAAACACACCGGTCACGGCAATAAGGTCTTCTCCTTTGGCTGAGGTTGTTGTCACCGCCGTGCTCGGGCACTACGATTTGCTATCAGGAGACGAACAGCGTACATCGTACGGAGAAAGAGCTTCTTTTGAAGAGACGCTAACTTTCACCGAGTCTCTGCAGAAGAATCTCACTCGCCCCGTGGCTGAGCGGGACATCGCCGCACAGCGCTTCGTCGAGCTGCTCATTGAGCTGCGTGCGGTCATCCTCCAGGACGTGGCCGTGCTACAAAGCCTTGAAAAGTACCTCGGTCACCCCATCATCTACCACTCTATCTTTGAGGGCGATGACTGGGACTCGTTTGCGGCGGAGGTCTTGGAAGCGTGCAACGCACCGGAGGCCCCGCCGCAACTCATCAACCTGCCACCCGAGGTGAATCCCGAACTAGCTTTCAAGGTTTAGAGAGACGTACCCATCTGTTCAGATTGTTTGCTGAAAGTCAACTGTTATGATGTGTTGCTCCAATGTACGTTACACCATCGGGGTCGGAGTTCTGATTGACCTGCGTGAAGAAACTTATGATCTGCATGCTTTCTCCTCGGGAGCTTAGATAAGCAAAGTTCTTTCCGTGAGACCGCTTCGCTTGGACAATGCATCACGGTTGATTCAAAACACGACCACCGTGTCAGCAGGGCAGGTCTTCGTTTCAAGCGAAGTATCTCCTTGGTGTACCACAGCCCTATTCAGACCCTGACAAAGGCTTTGCCAAGTGTGTCGGTCGATGAACGGGCCAATAAAACGTCAGCTTCGTATCTGATTTTGTTCGGAAAGGAGACACGTCGGTCATCCATTTCGGAGATGTCCTTATGCAACTCGGCAAGGTCCGCGCATGCTTTTACGGGCGTACTTTTGCTTCCCTCTTCTTCTGTCAAATATCGTAGGACGCGCTCATCATGTCGCCTCCCAAATCATTGGAGTATGCTCTATGCAGGTCATTACACTCCTCCGGGATCATCAGGCACTGTTGGCTGGGATCCAACGCGACGTTCGCGACTGCAAGGAGAAGGAACGAGCGGGCCTCAAGCAGATCGCGGAATTGGCGCAGGAGGTGGCGGGACTAAGGAGACTCCTTCAGGACTCCGGTTCCGGCCAACGTTTTGGGGCAATTCCGAGCCCCTCCTCGACCGGGGAACGTGGGGCTTCAACTGCCGTGGAGCGCGGGCAATCCGCTGTCCGAAGAAGCCATCCGACCTTTTTCGCTCGGCCCCCGAGCTCATCGCTTACGGCAGCAACAGAGGCTGCCTTAAGAGCAGCCGCACGAGCGGCCGCGTGCTCGGGGAGTGTGCCAACGGACGGCAGCACACCGGACGGGGGCGCCGCGGACAGTTGCGCGCCGGACGGGGGAGCTGTGGACCGCCGCGAACCGGCAGGGGCGTCCGCGGACAGCTGCGTGCCACCGAAAGGGGGCGCTTCGGACAGTCGCGCACCGGAAGGGGGCGCTTCGGACAGCCCCGCACCGGCGGGGACGTCCGCGGACACCCGCGCACCGGACGCGGTCGCCGCCAACGGCTGCGCACCAGAGAGGAGGCCCGCGGACACACGCGCACCGAACGGGAGTCCAACGGGCAGCCCTGCCCGAGAAGGAGGAACAGAAAACAGCCAAGCCCCAGAGGGGGGCGCAGCGGACAGCCGCGCCTCGGACGCGGTCGCCTCAAACGGCGGGGCACCGGCGAGGGTGCCCGCGGACAGCCACGCACCAGAGGAGGGGGGAGAGAACAGCCGCGCACCGGAGAGGGTGCCTGCATACAGTAGTGCACCAGAGGGGGGGCCAGCGAGCAGCACGACTGGTGGCGTACAGCCCAGTGGAGAAGTCCAGCTGGACGGCGAACTTCTTAGAGAAAGCGCAGACGTCGGACAGGCCTTTGTGAGGGTTCGTTCGAATGCGACCGTCCTTCCCGAATGGGTTTCGGGTTACACGGTAGGAAGAGATTACCAGTGTGTAGCTCAATATTGGAGTGAATGGGCACATGGCAAGCCAGGCTGTCCGCTTCCCTTGAGGGATTTGGAGGATCTGTACGGCTGTTCATGGAGGAGGGGGCGGGTGAAAGAGATCAGGTATTTCTCCAAGTTCCGCAAACTGTGCATAATCATAGAAGACGTCATGCGGAGAGGTAACGTGGATGAGGCTGCAGCAATTGAAGCGGTCGAGGCTAGTATGGCTGCGGCTGGGGTTGACCCTTCTCAACCTTGGAAGTACATAGAGAAGCTTGCCGAGCGCCGCTGCAGCAAGAAGAAGGAACCGGAGGGAAGCTTTTCAAATACAAGTCGTGCGTCAAAAAAAGCCAGGCCTTCTTGATTGGTAACATTAATTCTGGGTATGATGGACATTATCTTACTTACTTCGCCCTTATGATGAGAGCATATACTGGTGTCCAACTCCCGTACTCACCCCGGAATTGCAACTGCAATAATCGTGCACACCACGCGTTGTGAAACATCGAAGCCATGCAATGATGAGTGCACGATCCCGGCCCTGGGCCCTGAATTAATCAATTACCCTCCGACATGTTTGACGGTAAGCGGTCCCGCCTTGATATACCATGCATATATCTAACATGCTGCATGTATGGCCGGCCAGGCCGATCAATGCGTATCAGCTTGGCATGCGCGCGTGTGTACGCACTGTGCGTATATACGGCCGCGCGGGTAAACCTCTAAGGGACCATTGTCAATATGCACGAGGCTCTCGGCACGGCCTCGGTTTCATGGTACCACCAATAATCACGTACTATGCTCATATGACGTTTCGACTGTAAGCTCGGCCGCGGCAAGTTGATCTGAACGAAACCGTCAAAACTTGTACTTGGAAGCAGTCCGACAATCGATTTTCATCTTCAGTCATGACTCTTGCAGTGACGATTGCAACTACATATGTAAGTTTAATTGTTGGCCTATATAAGTCACCATCCTGTTTACACGATGGAAGTGGTCAATTGATAGGCCGGGAATTCGACTCTTGTAAGGCAGGGATGGGGAGTCAAGACCAAGAAATCTTGGCCGGCTGTTATCCTCCTGCAAAACGAAAGTGGCAATGTTTAGGGACCTTCGTTCTTTGGTGAGTGCACTTTCCATCTGGAAATCAGGGGCTCGCATGCGGTACAGGTGTTCGAAGACGTGAAGGCTCAACCGCCCGATACTTTTGATCGAGAGCCTAAGAAAGTGCGCTCTAACAACCTGTTCAACGGACTGCCTTTTGGGCAAGGTGGCAGCACCCGCGTCCCTGTTTTGCTATGACCGTCGATCCTCTTTTGTACGTACTTTAGCTTCACATTTGCTTCGGACAGGAAACGCAGAACATCATCTCATGCTTCTGCACCGTGCTAACTGCCGAGTTCAAATGAGAACCGAGTCCTAATCAACTCGCTTAACCGTTGAAGGTGATTCAGTGTGCCGTCAATCCGGCATGGACCCTTCAGCGCGGGCAACAAGAAAAGTATGGCTGGACTTGAATCTGAACTCTTTGAAGCCAAGCTTGAAACAATTCGGGCTGCAATACAGCAAACTCACCTCCCGAGCGTTTGCTTCCTCTTTTCAAACTTTTGACTCGCAAGTTGGCAGCATTGCAACGGCTGGTCGTTCACGAGGTCGGACCCCATTTCTGCAAGCGACCACAGAATTGCATGACGAAGATTCGAAAAAGATGCGGCCATGCGCCGCGACCTCGCCAGCTCCACCATACAAAGCCTTCTCCACAACGGGGGCAGTTTTCAACCTCAAATGTCTAGTCTCTCACGATTGCCGACTTTGGTCGGTAGGAAGCAAACGGTCCATAAAGCTTGAACTACGGCTCCTGACTTCGATATCACCTTCGAGCAAACAGGTGACCTGATGTTTCTTGAGATGTTTGAGTTCAAACAAACTCGTAACTTGGGGACGAGACAAAGAAAAGAGAGAACCGGAAACGCAAATCGGTATGTCACCAGGAAAGCTGACTTGAAAGCAAGCATCTTCTGATGATGCAAGGCCCGCTCGAATTTCTGCTATGAAACACTTTGCAAGAGCGATCCCATGCCCCTGTAGCGTCCGTCCTTACTTTTCCGATTCACACAACATACCTATTGAGAGGTTCGTGACTTGTTATCATGTGTGCCCAGTCCCTGTTGTCAGGCTGAAGTTTGGTTTTCTTATGTCTATTTTTGGAAGGAACCTCGCCTCGTTTCATAGTAGAAGGAACCGGCCGCAAGCCTATCAAAAGTAGTGCAACTCTTTGCTGTGAAGAGTAGACCATCCGGAGTAAAGCATTGAAGAGGTAGCCCAGTCAAGAGCACCTGTGAGACAAAGACAACTTCACTTGGGGCGTTTGCACGTGACCAAACTCTAGACTGTCACAAAGAAACACAACAAAGAGGCGCAGTCCTTTACATGAAAGATGTACAAGGAATGACTGAAACACGAAGGTCTCCTCAAGAGGATGATTTTTTGGGGGGGTTTTGGGGCTTGACCAAGAACACAGGGCTGCGCAGAAGGAGCTAGCCAGCTAGCTTTGCAGAAAGCTCTCGGGATTGCAGTTACCAAAAAAGTGCAGAGGCAATGAGCAGAAATGAGCAGCAGGACTCTGTTCGTAGCTCATCTTTCATCAAGGCAGACTGATAAGTGCACGATGCTGCTCAGTTGTCAAAACCATCAAGAGAATTCTGCGAGGCCATTTGAATCTGCGAATCCACTTATGAAAATATCAAGTGTCCTGTGAACCTCGCCTTGAAGCTTTGTGAAGGAAAATAGCTGGTAAGGGGCGAAACCACCTGCCAACCGTCGTCGTCACGCAGAACCCAGCTCAAATTAGCCACCATCCTGAAACCATGGCTCCCTGAAAGATGCAACCTGACAGAACAGTTAAATCAATCTCTAAAACCTGCGGCCATTCCCAAATTGGGGCTCTATTCAGCTCCCAAGCCAGCGTAGATTGGCTGCAATTCCTGAACTGCATCATTCTTCCTGGAACTTACCTTGATCTCCAACTTACCTGGAAGAGCTTTCAGGTATGCTTCTTTGCAAAGCATGAGAACCCAGTCTGGTTTCTCGCTTGCTATGGTTGACAGGTCGGTGCATTGCCAAAGGCAGCTTTGAGTTGGCAGCTGGGAGTTCCCTGACAGTGCAATGGCTGGCGCTGCCTCGTACTGTCTTGGGTCAAAGTCAACCAAGGGGGCAGCAAAGGGGGCAGCATTGGACATTTAACTAGCTTCTCTCAGGTTCTACAGGTCCTATTCTCCGAGGCACAGCTGCCCAGTCTAGCAAGAGGTAACAATCACGTGACGATGGAATGATGCTAGCAGTGGTGCATCAACAACAGTGCAAACATTCTAATTGATTCATCGTGATAGTAGGTTTAACACCAAGCCAGCCAGCAGGAGCGCCGGGCCGGAGCATAGGAATGCGGGCAATTTCTGATTGCCCATCATGAGCACCCTCAAAAAGGTTATTTGGCCAGCTGCAGGATGGCATTGCGCAGCTGCTCCTCTCAGTGCTGCATTGAACGTTTCGAGGTATACTGAATGACCAAGAACGATGACGTCCAACATGTGTCAGCCTTTAGGGTTTTTCTCGCGGTACGTTCCTTGGAATCTAGTGGTCCAGACCGACTCAGGTAACGGAATGATACTGACGAGCCTCCAGTAGCCTCCAGTACGTACCGCCAGTGTAACCATAAACGCAAAAATCCGCTCAGACAAATCACATATAGCACGTCCAACACAAATGATTTAAATTCTGCTCATTCTGGCTATAATTTTCCTCTAACAACCGGTAAACCAAAACCCATGCTTTAATCCGAGCACGGTCGCCCGAAGTAGCCGCTGCTCCGGGTCGACCAAGTGCGTGCCCGGGGCAACTCCGCGATCGAGCGCAAATTCGCCGCGAAGCCGTGCGATCGGAGCGATTCGCCCCATGTTTTCACGAAAACTACCGTATGGCCGGAAGGCCCATGTGGGATCCCCCAAGCGAAAGCCCGAGACGGTAACCGGGGCCGCGAAAGGGCTAATTTTCCCGGCAACTCATACCCGGGGAGTTCCCGCTTCACCCTCGGGTGTACTTGAGTCTGCAATTTCCAGCTGATGACAGTGCACAATATGCCAGAGGCTGTTCACAACAAAAAGCAGCACAGCAGCTTCCAAAGCTTGTTTGAAATTGTAGGAGTTCAAGAAGCTGCATTGATGTTCTACATTGCTGCAAGTCCAGGGGTGTTCGTTTTGTAGGGAGCTGCTTGGAATCGTGAGCGCCGGACAGTTCGTTGACAGAATGCTGTGACGCTGTGGAAATATAAGAGGTGAGAACTTGTTACAGGCCCAAGTCAAACCTTTGAGATGGTGCTGGTCTGCTTTACAGCAGGCCATCGTTAGTGGTGCAGCTCTCATCCAACAATGTTGTGACAGCTGTTGAAATGTATATTGTTGTGGAAGTGCCTGACTGAGTCCATGCAAAGTATCCAGAGAGTAGTAAAAAAGTTCAGCATTCTTCACATGTATAATATGATTTCTTCCGAGTAGTTTGAGAGCAAGATGGAAAGCGCCATCTTCTAGGTCAGAAAGATGCGGCGATTTATAGTCGTTCAGAACCACCACTATGAGGGTAAAGCTCCGCATGCAGGAAGTTGTTGATTGTCATTTCGTTCGGTCGTTTTGATTACCCTGTTTCTTGGCAGATGCAGTGTACTAGACACCGTGACTTTGGGGCAGCCTTCAGGCTTTCAGGTGTATAATACGGAAGGTTCAACCTTTTGTGCAGTTAACTTGTTCGCTGTTCCTAACCACAGCTTCTGGGTAGATTGATTGATTGAAATGCAACTCTTGTTTTACCCCCTGCAGAACGGCTCTGGTGGTGGCGGGGCTCTCTGAGCCTCTGGCCTGTCCATGTCGATGAACCATTTGACAGGACTCCATGTTTGAAAATCAAGCATGGCCCTTGCAATGATTGCCTGAGAGCTGTGAGAGGACTGGGCTGAAACATGGCCCTGCGTAGGCGAGTTCTCTGCAAGCTTTCCCAGCGCAGGGACTCAGTTGCAGAAAGTGGCCAAGTTTGGCGCACTTCTGATGAAGGTCTAGGAGTAGGGGCCAGGGGGGGCAAGCAAGAGCATGCTGGGGCAAGGTCCTCAAGTCCGGAGTGTGAAAGAGAGTCTGATCTTCAACGGAGAGCCGCAAGCGGGAGCATAACAGGAAACGGCTCTGACAAAAGGGAGTCTGCCTTTATTCAGAGTGCTGAAAGTCTTTCTCCAAGGGGCCAGCAGACGTCAGCGGCAAAAAGCGGGGGTCGCTTCTCACAGCCACTTCCCGGCAGACTTCTTTCCCCCTTGCTGCATCACCCTTCGGGTCTGAAGTGTGCCCTCTTGCCAGCACACGGCAGCGTCCGCCACTACAGGACCGACAGAGACCAGCGTTTTCACTTTGGTCATGCTCAGCCTTTCCAGCCCCTCAACGACCACTCTGCCCACGAATTCAGGGGGCTCAGCAGCGAAACGCCTGGCCTCTCATCCGATCTCAGCGGCGCCCCCTCTGTATCGTCTCCAAACCCCTCGTTAAGCACACCTCCTCATCAACGTCCCCCTGAGAGCGCCCGACGCACCCTCCTGTACGGCGCTCTGGCCGCGCTTCTTCTCTCCGGGGGGGCAGCCGTCGTGGCCAACGGCGACGTGACACCTGGCAAGGTTCTGAACACGGACCCTCGGGCGGTGATGCGCTCCGCATCCCAAAGCATGCGCGGGGCTGCGCATGAGGTCCGGGCCCGCGCTCGCGAGGTTTCGAGCGCAGCCGCCGAGCAATGGGAAGAGCTGTCGGCTGCCACATCGGCAATGACGTCATCTGCGGGGGCGCTCGCGAGCTGTCTCGTGACAGTGCTCTGGGGCCCTCTGGAAGAGATGGAGGATGTGCACAGTCGGGGGCGCTCGCTTTTACGGGCTCGCATAGCGGCGTTAATCGCTGACTTTGCAGCGAATCGCGAGCGGCGGAACGCAATCGCGCGCGCTGGGGAGGGGAAGATCCTGCGGTGGTTACTGGGGCAGGTCAGCCGGGAAGAACCTGCGGTTAGGAACGAGGCGGCGCGGGCTTTGGGCTACTTTTTGGACGACAAGAGGACGGCGGGGGCGGTCCTGGCGCAGCGGGGGGCCGTGCCGCGGCTGTTGAAGTATTGTGATATGTTGCCACGGGTGCAGATGCTGCCCCCAACCAGGGACTGGGACTTGGAAGAGGTGAGACCTCAGCGGAAATGTCTTCGACTGGTTCTGATAGGCTTGGTTTGGTTCTTCCATTTTCGAGTTCGTCTAAGAACTTTCAGTTGATAAGTTGTGCTAGAATCTTGTTGGGTTGAGGGCTAAGGAATGAGGGGGCGGTGAATGGATTTGCATTTGACGACGATGGAGCTTCGACAATCATACAGATTATGTTCCCGTTTCCGTTAAGCTTTGAAGAGTCGTGCTCTACTTCGTAAGACGTCCTGCTGGGCAAGAACGATTCGAGTAATCCCTCCTGCTGCTCAATCGTCCTCCGTGACCCTTCTTTTACCATAGACGAAGTCGACAAAGCAAATTCATTGGCAAGCGATTACACACGCAGCGCTCTGAAATGCAGCTATGGAGACTCGAATAAGGAGGCCTAGCTTTTGTTCTCCGTCATACAGCGACTTATCCTCAGCTTCCACCCCCTCTGCAGGACCTAGAAGACATCGACCACGCCCACCCCGGCCAGAGGCTTCTGGTCGCTTCTCTCGCGAAGCTCGTCGCGGGGCCTGACGTCAGCAGCTGGACACGTGGCATCCACCTGTCTTCCGACGCAGACCCTGACGACATCGCCACGGCGTTGCAAGAGATGCGCTCGTTTGAGCGGGATTTGGACGAAGAAGAGGAACGGCGGAAGAGGGGCCTGGGCGGAAGGGACGGCGGCGGAGTGCAGGGCATCGGGATCCGGGTTTTGGGAGACACGTCTATCGTAGGCGTTCAGCGGGCTTGGGAAGGAAGCGAGCGCGTTTCTTCTTCAGGCCGGGAGGTTTTAGAAGGCGACCTGAAAGGGATCCCTTCGTCGGAAAGGAGCGCCGCGGTCGGTCAGGGGGACGAGAAGCGGAGATCGAGCCATTCCCAGGCATCTACTTCAAGTTCCCAGCCGTTGTTCATCAGTCAACAACCATTCGGCTTGTTCAGAGGAGTCTTTGCGGACAGTGTACCACCGCTAGAACAGTCTGCAGTAAACAGCACGCCTCGGAAGGTAGGATTCACCATCCCGGATCATATTCCGGGTGTAGTTCGCCGAGATCACCCTTTGCGCAGCGGGCCGAGCGGCCTCGGTAGTTTCCTACTGGGGGGCGAGAGCAGCCCCGCCCTGGACGAGATCAACCTGGGCGGCCAGCTGGCGACGTGGGCTGTTGCCACGTGGGCAGCGGGGTCGCCGAAAAACAGGGAGCAGATTGCGTGCCTGGACGGCGATGGGGGAGCGCTCGAAGCTGCGCTGAGGCACCCCGATCCGAGCGTGCAGTTTCATGCGGCGAGGGCGATCGAGGAGCTTGCGAAAGACCAGACGGAGTGGTAAGCAAGCCTTCTGTTTGTTGCATTGAAGGAGAGCGCCTGAGTCGAAAGACCCATCATTTCCAGATTGAACGACGACATAATTAGTTCTTGCTCGATATGGCTTTAGCAGGATCGTTGGTGATCCCTGCGGACGTGAGAATTGCATCATCAAAGGTTTTGATAATTCGTGTATTCCGGTCTATAAAGAAACCAAGGGATCAAGAAGCGTTTAACAATAGGTGCTTGGTGTCAGGTATAATCTTGCCCGACTTGGTCACGCGTTATCCTTCACCACATTCCTGATAAAGCGTAACCCTCTCCGCTTGATCTTTCGTAGGTCTTTGAACTTTATAGCACAGGTGGTGAGGGCTACCTTTTCCAAGGACTTGCCGTTGGAACTTCTTTGGTTTCATGCAAGGAAAGACTGCCTGGATTCCTTCAAATCACCAATTCTTTCCACCCCCTCATCCAGGGCCGAAGGCGCGGCTGCCACGTGGACCCCCCCTCTCCTTGGCATGCTGGCCGGCACTCTCTTCCACGACCCCGCCCTCCCGAGCCGCCTCTCCCCGGGGGGCATCTCCGCCCTGGCGTCTACGGGCGTTCGAGCGCTCGGCGCGTGCGCCAACCGGAGCCCCGAGAGCCGCGGGTGGCTGGGCGCGCAGGGTTTGGGGGTTTTGCGGCGGCTGGCGGCCGACGAGCGCCTGGGGGGCGCCGTGCAGCGGCCTCTGGCGGGGCTGCTGGAGCTGCTGACGAGGGAGGGGGACGTGGACAAGGACGAGCTGAAGCTTTGGATCCCGGTGAGATGTCATGTGTGTCGTGACAGTTGTACTTGTTCTTCTGTGCGGGGCTGGAGAGAAGAGAAGGGCGGTGCAACCGGATTGGATCGCCGCTGGAGGCTGCGGTCTGCGAAGATAGCCACTGGCTAGTGTTAGTGTTTGGTCGACTGTGGCCCCATCAAGCGTACTGATGATCCGCCCTGTATAGTCGCCGAGAGACCCTTCATGCAGTCCAACGATCTCGTGTTTCCTCGAAGGTGAGTAAGGGCTTCTGCTTCTCACGAGAAGGGAGCACTTACGTCGAATTCTCATGGATCTCAAGAAACAGATGACCATCGACGATTGTCTCTCATACGCGGCTGATTTGAGCACAGCTTACCAACCGTTTACGCCTCTCCGCAGATCTTCCTCAAGTGGACGTCGCATCCTGCGAGCCCCCCCGACGTCCGTGCGTCCGCTACTGCGACCCTTCAATTGAGCATCGATGCGCTTGGACCCGACGGGAAACTACTAATGGAGGCATGGCTGGCGACTCTGTTATCGCTTGTCGGTAACGACGCCAAAAAAGCGGGCCCGAAACCGACGGACGCACACGGAGTGTTGCAGAACCAAGCGGTGGTTGCTGCGAAGTCCGCGCTCGACCAGCTAGAGAAAGTTATGGCCCAGCAGGCGGTGACGGTTGGTGCTGACGTGGCAGCTGACGTGGCGCCGGAGAAGCGCGGGTGGTTTTCGTTCGGGGGCGGCAGGAAGGGCCCGCCGAAGCCGGTCGCCGAAGCGGACGTTTTGCTCGCGGTGTCGAACGCTTTGAAAGCGCTGGCGGAGGTGATCGCCGAGGACGGCGCGCGGCAGCGGCGCGTGCTGGACGCGGGGGGTTACGCGCTCTTGACACAGTTTCTGAGATCGGCCCACTTCGGCGCGACGGTGTCAACGCAGCAGTGGCAGAGCGCGCGCGAGGGCGCGGGGGTGACGAAGGAGAACGGGAAAGCGCCCGCGAAGCCGCCGAAGCAGAAACGGCCGTATGTGAAGCGTCATGCGCTGCGAGTTCTGGCAAATTTGTCGATTCATCCGCAGTTGGGGGCGCTTCTTGGGGGCGACCAGGCGCTGGTGAACTGGCTGGAAGAGGTCGCCGACGGGCGGGTGGCAGCCCAGAAAGGCGATCTGAAACTGCGGAGTTTTGCGAAGGAGACGCTGTTGCACCTCGCGTTTTGGAAGCGGTGCGGGACGGGAGAGGGGGAGGGGCTGGAACTGAAACCTTGGCCTCGATACCTTGACGGAATCTACCTGCTTGATCCGACCGCCCCGCACTTTCGCACGTGCTTGAGTGGAGGGTCGAGAGGTCAGATTGCGAACGAATCGGCCGGAGTAACGGATCTGGGTTCGAATGGAACGGGCGAAGCAGCGAAAGTTGAGGAAGCTAGGGAGGGCGGAGCTTTGAAGGGGGCTTCGAGTGAGAGGGAAGTTTCGAACGGTGGAAGAGCGGCGAGCGCGAAGGTCCCAGTAGGAAGCGCAGGCCAAGGGGAGGCAGAAAGTGGGCAGGAGAGCGAGGGCGAAGTGCCCGGATTGGTGCACCCAGCGGCGACGGTCATAGGCGAAGGGAAGGGAGAAGAGTCGCTCGGAACTGAGAGCGTGGGAGCGTCGGAACAAGCGGAAGAGGGGATAGCCTCTGAGGGAAGCGGAGCAGTTGGTGCGCAGCATAGTAAGGGCGACGCAACTGAACGAAACGGAAAGAGCGGAACAAGTGAGGGAGTAAGTAAACCGGACGCTGCCACTGGGAATGATCAGCCGGGTGATACAGCGGACAGTGTCCGCGAGGTGCTGCAGGAGTTTTCGGACAGACAGGGCGAGGTCACGTCACGGCAAAAAGTAGCGGTCAAAGTAGGAGTAGAGAAGCTGTTGCCTAACGCGCCGGCTAGCATGCACTCAGCGGCAACTAGAGCGGGAGAGGGTCAGGTCGACGGCGCAAGCGGCGCCCGATCTAGCCCCGTACAGCTCCCCCACCCCCCGGAAAAGGGGGATTGCCCTGAACCGTTGATCTCCGAGCCGGCACTCGACGTGGTTTTCATCCACGGCCTCATGGGGGGCGCGTACAAAACCTGGCGCATGACGGACGACAAAACGAGTGCGATCAAAGCCGGGGGGGTGGTAGAAGACCTCCGGGAAGAGGACCGGCCGCGCGAGGGCGACGGCTGCTGGCCCACCGACTGGCTCGCGAAAGACTTGCCTTCCGCCCGGTTGCTGTCCACCGAGTACAAAACCAACCTGACTGAGTGGTCGGGGGCCACCCTCCCATTGCAAGAGTTAAGCGCGCACTTATTGGAAAAGTTGCTCGCGGCCGGGGTTGGCGAGCGCCCGGTGATTTTTGTGACGCACTCGCTGGGGGGCCTGGTTGCGAAGCAGATGCTGCAGCTGGTGCGGTCGGAGGAGAAGTACCGGGCGCTCGGGGAGCGGATCCGGGGGATCGTGTTCTACAGCTGCCCGCACTTTGGCAGCCGCCTCGCGGACCTGCCCTCGCGCATGGGCGTCGTGCTGCGGCCAGCGGCCGCAGTGAGTTGACTTCAAAGATTGATGTTGTTTCTACTATTTCCAACTCTGTTCTTAACCTCCGTTTCGCCTCCATTCTGTAATTGTGTGCTTTTCCCTTAGTTCTTTGCGTCATCCTCACGTCTCTTCCCTGACCACCAACAAGTGCCCGTTTGTTCTACTGGCCTCCCACCGGCCTCGGATGGAGACGTCAACTTAGACACCTGCGTCTCACTTCTGTTTCTGCCTACCCAGCCCTACATCTCCGGAAAACTGTCCATGGATAGTGCCTCATTTTCGAGCAGGGTTTGCACAAGCATAAATTCGGTGAGCAAAACCCATCCGGTACTCGCAGGTCGGCGAGCTGCGGTCTGGTTCACCCCGGCTGGAGGAGCTCAACAAGCTGCTCAAAAAGGAGTACCAGAAGGGCCGGGTGAGTGGTTGAGTGCTTGAGGCGATCCCCAGGGCATCCGACTGATGTACACATGTTTGTCTCCATAATTGCTTGATTACGCAGACTCCGTAGCCTAGTCCTAAGCCTCAAACTCAGGTGGGCAGTTTTCGCGGTCCCCAAACAAACCGGCATTCAAACTGGCTTCTGAAGGGTAATGTAAGCAAGCCGGCTCTGTAGGGTGATGTCCGGGTTTTTCGGGTTAACGCGCATTCAGCGTCCTATACACGTCAAAACAGATGGTTCGCAAGCGTCTCCTTCTTTGGGCCTTCGGAGTGGTCCTGCACGTCTGCACGTAAACCGAGGCGTCATGCAGAAGTCAGAGCAGAGGTTTGGAACCTAACCGGAGGTTGCTTGCCTAACCCGCCGTCCAATGCGCGTTCGCCAGGTGGACGTCATCAACTTCAGCGAGGATAAGGTGACCCCCGTCGTGGAGGCGTACGGCGGCGTGAAGCTGCGCATGGAAGTGGTGCCAATAGAGTCAGCCTATCCGGGCTTTGGGGATCTCATTGTGCTCAGAGGGACTGATCACGTGAACGCGTGCAAGCCGCTGAACCGGCAAGATGTTGCGTACACTAAGACGTTGGAGTTTCTGAGGAAGCTGGAGGGGGCGAGCACGGAAACGAAGCAGAACGGGGCGTAATGGGAGTTGCTAGTCTGCTCGGAGGGGCTCAAGTGGCGTTCGAAGGGGCCGCGTCTTGGAACTAAAGTTGCGTGATGTTGTACGCCGGTTCGACGCTCAGTTTATGGGCAAGGTCGTGCAGCCTAATCATCCAATTGAGCATTTAACGGCTGCGTGAGCATTGTTCGCGTAATTGGCTAATCTCGTACGCGTTATCTATTCCCCCAGAGCGGCAAAACCGCGGATGAACCATGTTGCATGTGCATCAGTACATGCGGCCTATACATAATAGCAATCAAGTCGTTCCACATGTTCAACACGACTCTGTGGTCAAATATGGCCTTTATAAAGCTGGTTTACTCATGCAGTTCTCATGTGAGCTAGGCCAGGGAACTTTGCCGCGCGTGTGCGGCGGTCGACCACACATGTGCAATTCTATTGATTTCCTGCGTGTCCGGCCACTTTTGCGCTCTTGCCATATGAATGCAAGGGATAGTGCACGTCATCCATATTGAAGTTCTGGTTTGTCCCAGGTGCGTGGCTTGGTACGGAAGACCCGTAGTCAAATGTACAGTAGGCATATATCTTATGGGAGCACCGGTCGCGTTCTCACGTGCTCATCATCTTGATGGCATCCAACTTTAGAACCATCGACTGAACTTTTCCAACTTCATGTATTGGACCTTGACGATCTCGAGTTGTCCCACCTTTTTTTGAGAGACCCCTAGTCTCTTACAGGTGGCGAACCGAGGACCTTACCAAGTGCTTTATTCCATTTACCGCAGCGGGTTTTGAGTGCCTTTCTGCTGGAAACGAGTGCGCGTCGGAATTCGGTATCCTGCATTTGAAGATTGAATAAGTTCATTGTCTCAACAAAAGTGCACTTAAGAAGATTCGCATACCATGTCAATCAGGAAGGGGAAAATTATCAGTTGGTTCTTAAAAGAGGGTCCCTGAAGGGTTCTCTGTTGCAAGAGCACCTGATAAGCATAGGCTTCATCGTGTCTGCTTCGTTTCTTTCCCACTTCGCACTAGGACGAAACATGGGAGTACCTGTCGCGCATTAGCAGCCAGAACGTGGATGTTCTTGGCACATCGCATTGGCTTACCTTTGTCATCAGGTCCATGAGCGCTTTCTTGATTTCGCTCCGGGCCGCCAGGATGCCGTCATCGTCCTGAAACTGCAAGAAACCGAACTGCACAGGGCAAACAAGCCGTTTAAGCGCGTTTCGGTAGGAGCGACTTTTTCGACGCAATTCTTTCTCCTTCTGCTTTTCTGATCTGTGAGCACAACAAGCGCACTTGGCACACCCAGTTGTTGGATTAACCTTTCTAAATCTGAACCAATGCCGCGGAGGTTTAAAAAGAACGACAAATCGTCTAAGTGATGTGCGATGCGCGATGTGCGGCGGGAATACAGAACTAACCATGACGGTGTCCCAGAGAGCGACATTTACTTCCGAGTCCCACTTGGGCTCGTCCGCCTTGCGCACTCCGGGCCTGCACGACACGCCCCCACACTAGTTACCCAGCTGCCGCATGCTCTCCTGCGCAAATTCAGCCGTCACTCGCTTACACAGATGAAGCTCAATGGCTTGGTGGTCGAAACAAACGAATGCTCGGAGACTGGAAGTTGCTGCGACTCGCGCACGATATGATGTCCTCTTACACCTTCGTAAGAGACGTTTCTGGTGCCGCAACGCTAGGAGGCAGCCCAGTAGCCGTTGCGGCCGGTCACGAAACTTGCAATGGTGGCCGATCCGCGTGATCGCAGGATTGAAGGAGACTAAGCAACTCATAAAATGGAGATGCAAATCTCTTTTCGGTCTTATCAGCACTGAATACCGCCTTCACATCGGTTGGTTTGGTGTCCTAATGAACCCTACCCTATTGACTGCAGCCTCCGTGTTTGTTATCGCAATGCGTATCAGCATTTCTCACACAGCACAATTCTCTATGCCGGCGACCCAGTCAATGAAGATCACGAATCAACGACCCCAAAAGTCTAAACCCAGAAGCCGGAAACAGGCTCACCGAAGGACGCGGAATACGTGGTCTTCTCCAAAGACCTCCACCGCCAGCCGGACGCTCCGCACGAAGTCCGCCTTCATGGCTGCCGCCTCTTCGGTCGACACGTCCATGTTGCTGCACGCAAGGGGATCCACGCGCGATCATACTAAAGGACACGATTGGAAGTTGCAACTTAGGGGTCAGGGAAAACTTTGTTCATGCGGAAATAGGGTAATGTGGAGAAGGATACTGACAAGTCAAGATATTAGTGTAAAGCCAGGACAACATCAAGTTCACCCTGTCGGGACGGGTACGCTTTATTTTGGTGTCTAGGTGCGGTGTGAAACAGGTGAACTTATGAGTCCAGGGTATCGGTCCTTAGTGCGGCTGATTGTATCTTGCCTTTCCCAGTCCTGTTACTTTTCCTTTTCCTTCTCAGGATTTGGTCGTCACGTTTTGGGCTACTGCTTTTTTCTTCCAGGATCATTTGGGGCGGGGCTCACTGGCGCATCTGTTCGTTGAGCCACGTCTTGACGGGCAGCATGAAGCCCTCGACGCCGGTCGTGCGCAGCGCAAAAAACCGCAGCAGCAGCTCCCGGTCGCGCATCCTGCACGTGGCACCACGCACGCTTCAGGATCACAGTGGGCGCGGCGCAGTGTGCAAGCGAGAACAGGTCCCACGAAACGGAGGAGGCAATTGCGGGGTGCCGCCTCCTGAGGACGGGAAAAGCTACCAAGAAAGTGAAGGACAAAGCTCGACTTAATCACCTTAATAATGCGCGTCGGAGCTCCAAGCTTCATGAATGCACACTCAGTAGGTCTAAGCCTTTTCTCACGGACTAAACTTAAGGTACAGCCTCTCGGGGGCCCATCGCCGTTGACTGCTTGACGTGGCCATGCATGCCCTACGCAGACTTGTAGGCTTATCAAATGCAACTCGAGACCAGTCACCTCTTGTGCGGCGCGTCGGCGTGCATGGCGAGCAGCATGTAGCCGTCCAGGACGAGGTCTTCGAGGAGGCTGTTGTACGTGCCCTGGTAGATGCAGTTGCGCAGCTCCTGCTCGTTCAGCTGCGTGGAGCCCATGTTGAGCCGCTCAAACACCTGAACATGAAAGGAAGGTAAATAAACATTCACTGCAATCCATCTTTGCATCGGACAATCCGCGTATGGGTATATGGGGCCAAAAGTACCAAGACCGGCGGATGCCGCTGAGTCGGTCAGGACGGGAGGCCGGATCGAACACCTGAATAGGCGTGCGGGACAAGGTTCTACGTGGGCAACCGAAAAGGATATCGTACGACGGCTTTCTTTCCTGAGCTATATTAAGGCACGAACCTCGCAACAAGACCCAGACTTTGCTACGAAGGACGTGTTGCAAAGTGATGATTGAATCAGAGGGGGTGCAACGGTGCCAAGGGATGGGAATCCCAGGCCGGTGCCCCGAAACCGATACTCCAAGGAGATACCGCGGTGTGCGCAAGACCTCGATACTTATTCTTAGAACTCGCCTTCCCACGGTTTGGTACATGGCTGTTTGAGAGTGGCTCCACGTTTTGTAACGATCACGAAATGCAAACGCACCTCAAACACGACGTCCTCGTCGGAGTGGCGGCTGATGGTGTGCACGTTAAGCGCGTAGTCCTGCAACGACTCCTTGAGGTCGTCGTTCAAGTCGCTGTACAGCAGACCGTTCAGCTGCACACACAGAGCATGGATCTTAGGAAAGTGTTCATAGACCAAGAGAATAAGGTCAGGCTACGAGTAATCGGACCGCAAAAGGTACCTCCTCCGCACCCCTACCAACTCCTAAGCTCCAATCCAACGATATCCGTCCTTAGTCAAGTGATCTCATCAACGTCCTTGCAAGTATCTTTCCTGAGTTCGATATAAAGAGCGATCCTTGGCAGTCCTAGGACCAATGCAAACAGCTAGCGCAGCAACACGAAAGTTTCGTAGTCAAACCGAAGACTTCTTGTCAACGAAAGGATGCACAGCTTTGTACTCCGACATTTCAAAATAAGGTTGCGCGGCTTACTTGCCTGTACAGGATCATAGATCAAAGTTTATCTTCCCTTCGAACAGCCGAGCAAGCGAAGATGGCCATTGATAACATGCATTCGAGGAAAGTTCCTCGACCTTATAGCTGCAGCTGCGAGCTGGCGTTGTGCCTGCCTCAAACCAGTGCGCTTCTTCGAGCCCACCTCGACCACGCAAAAGCCCGCTACAACTATGTAACTGAAGAGGTTTCTAGGCATACCTTGCGCAAGACTTCGAGGCCAGTGAGGTGAAATTGGGTGCCGTCCGGGAAGCGCTCCTCGACGATGAAGGACCATATGCTGGTCAGGCGCTGCTTGCCGTCGACCACCTCCAGCTTGCCGCGCTCCTGCATCGTCACCGCCTCTAGTTCTAAAAGCATGGCATTGTTTGATTCCTTTCATCATTCAAAGACTTCGATATTCGTCCCATTTTAGATCACTAAAGGGAATCCTGGCACCCTCGAATTCGCCTTCACGATGCTCACGAGAGTAACATCCGTTATTTCGGGAGTTCAAGCCATTCCACACCCATCGGTTGTAGCTCTATGGCAGATATCTGAAACTGGGGTACAGTATATTTAAGAAGAAAACAAAGGGCATGGTGGACAATTGAAACGGGAGACTGATGCCTAAGCCGGGAAGTTGCGGAGAGTGGGGGCCAGGGCATACCTTTTCGTGGAAGAACATTGTGGGGACGGGAATGTTGAGCTGCACACAGTACCCCTCCGTAATAAGTAACGCACAGTAAGGGAGTCGAAGAAAGGTGAGCATGCATCTAAGATGGGGCTCAACTGGGAAACAAGCAACGCAAAGAAGGAAGTCAGAGACACAGGATGAAAGGAAGTCAGCAAGCCAAGAGTGTGCAACGTGGACTCATCCATGGCAAATGCTGGACACGAGTCAGCTCACCAGGAGTGACTCTATGAGCTTGCTAGCCGTCTTCTTGTCCCAGACGTAGTCCCTCTGCACCGGATGTGACAGCAGCGATTGAGCACATGCAACAGCAAAGCCTTATGCCCCGCTGGCTTGGTTGACCCAAGACCGATTGCGAAAGAAGCTCACACTACTCGTGCCTGATTGAGCTACACGCAAACACGGATTGACGGCAGGGGACACCGCTTGTCACATCAGATGTTGTTGTAGTGATAATCCCGAGAAACGCATCTGAGCAGCGTACCTGGTATGCTGGTTTCAGGTTGAGCTTGGCCCGTGAGATCTTGTCCAGTAAAGAACTGACTGTAAAGTCTGCAAACAGAGAGGAAAGCTTAGATTGAATGGACGATAGTGAGCGATGGAGCATTACGCCCTGTCTGCGAAGGCGTCAACTTTTCCAAAGGCGTACACTTGTTGAACAAGTGTGTAGATGAATCGAACCCCTTCTATGCGAGACAACTAGTCCTGATTCACGAACTTCAAACTTCCTCCTCAGTCCTGATTTGAACCAGCACGTGTGGTGGTACGGCGGAACAAACGTGTGACGATGTGACGGTTCGGCTGTGCAGTCACCTGCTTTGTTAATCTGCAGCATTTTCTCGTTGGCCACCAGGCGCTCCTCCGTGCCGTGATCCCGAGATGCTCGGGCGGGCTCCCTTTCCTCTTCCTCCTCGTCCAACTCTGCCGCCTCCCTGTAGCCATAGTCATCCTCGAGCTCCACATCAATTGCTGCTGCGCAAAGTGGAGAAACGCTGTGGCCAAATTGGTTGTCAGTCAGCTGTGGTGTGCGAGAGAAGGTGGTGCAAATCGGCCCCCCCAGCAACGGCGAGCGGAACGAGCTTAGAGACCAGAGAACAGTGGGCGGGTTTTTGCACGCCAGCAATTCAGTACCACCACCAGCGAAATTATGTCCCGGACTTTCGGATACGGACTGCCGACGGTGAATGGCTGGCAAGGACGAAAAAGGAGGACCTTTGGCAGCCCTTGCGCGCTTTGCAGCTGGTCTTGCAGATAATCCCAATTGGCAATGCAAGCAGCGCCGGTATGCTGCACGCAAGGCAGGCAAGCTGCCGCGAGTCAGCGCGCGGGAGACGCTGTCCAGCAGGGGAAGGGCTGCAGCCATGCCGCCATGCAGGGGGGCTGGGGTAGGAGATGGCGGCGGCGCCTCCTCATAAACCACTAGCTGCCAAAATTCTAGCTGCGAGAGCTAGAATGCAGCTCCTGCATAGGCCTCTATAATACTGTCAACACAAGCTGTTCGTGAAAGTGTCATGATAGGTAGCACGTATTAGGTGACTCAGGCTGGTGTTGCACTCGAGTTTGCACCCGCCAAATCTTACTCTTGCCATTGGGGCTTGTAAACCCCTTCCCAAACCTCCGGCACGTCTGGCTTCAGCGTCGCCACGGCCGCGCGCGGACAACGGCCGCGCGGCGCAATTGTCTGCGCGCGGACAACGGCCGCGCCGCGCCAAGTTATACGTTCGATCAGTTTGTTGAGTTGCGACATGCACTACAACAGTACACTAGCAAGCAAGCCGCATGGTGTTTGCAATCAGCGGCCTAGATTTTGTGGCAATCCGTGAAAGCGGGAAATTCACAGCTATAGTTAATTTCGAATCCCTCTCCAGTTTCATCATATGCTTTCGAGAGAGGTTAGGAATGCTCGAACATGATGTGCGCAATTGTTGCGGCAGGTCATAACATAGCACACAGCTTTTATAGGCCCATATAAGGCACACGCGATTGATCTTGCGAGTCGATCATTCTCATCTGCGTTGATCGACTAGGGCTTCTTTCAATTCGCCAAAGGCTGCCATTAGTCCCGTGGGCTCGATGCTGGCAGCCAGGATGCGCATGCAAATGCGTGCTGCCACTATCTGCGTCCTCTATGTATTCTTATATAGAGGAAGCAACCTGGGCACAGCTTGACGTCTTCAACGGCTCTGACTGAGACTCCTTGAGCATGTGGATTCCAAGGTTTTTGCACATGTTGCGTTGACATTTCTAAGCATGGCCGAAGGACCATGAGCGAACCAACTTCGGCACCGCTTATTATGTACAAAGACAGCGAATGTGAACCAGCTGGAGCTATGTCTAGCGAGTCCTACAGGTCACGTCTACTTTCAAATCGAGCGAGCTTTCATCTTCCCGACACCTTTGATTACCTCTTTTGTACCTCGCGTCACCCGCCTTTCGTCTTCCTCTGGTAACTTATCGTCCAAATGCCGATCAGCAATTGCTGACACCATAACCACCGACCATTTCTCGAACCTCGCAGCTCCGTTAGTACTCACCCCACCTCAAAATGCCACATACCCCTGTCAGAAACTACTCTTACGCATGTTCATCGAAACGATAGCTTCTCTGCATAGCGGACATCTGTCCCCCCTCGCGACGAGGCACTGCGCGCACCGGAGGCACGAGACCACGTGGCCACACGGCTCGAAAGCTGCGGCGCTGACCTCATCGCAGCAGATGACACACTCGCTTACGTCATCATTGCCCATGCGCCGGGCCTCGGGAGACGTTTCTTGCGCTGGGGGATCCCCCGCTGAGGCGACGGCAGAGGGGCGCATCCCCAGCTGCAGAAGGGCGTTCCGTGCTAGCCTCCTGCAACGATTCGGAAACGTGTAAGAGTGCGATGAGATGTTTGTGACAGTGCCCGGACAAGGTCAAGGCGCCTTTGCTCCTTTCATTGCTGTACGCCACATTGTCTAGAACCATCGTCCCGCCCCAAACACTTGCTACTGTTAGCCGCCAACAGGCGGCCACGGCAAGCAACGAAAGCGGCCAAGTCCACATAACGAACTTCCGCAGCAACCACAGAAGTGTGCTTTCGCAGTTTCGGATACGGAGAATGTCACAACGTCTTGAGACACCAACTTTTTGCGAAGTCAGACCTGGCGTCTTCAAAGAGGTGTGCTTTCAACAGGGCTCTTCAAAGAGGTGTGCTTTCAACAGGGCTGAAGCTCGCAGCTTGGCAGCTCGTATACCAGGATTTGAGTAGCACCAAACTCTGGTCAAAACCCTTGGCTGAAAGAAAGCGAGTGCAGCTCATCAAACGGTTCAAGCCCGACGATACGTCGACATTTGTCAATAGCGAGACTGTCACATCGACTCCTTCAAAGACAGTGGGCTCGACCTCTTCCTTGCTAGTTCCGGGGGTATAGGTCGAGGGGCATAGGGTGGAAATAGGGTCTCTGGCGCCGGTTTCCGTTCATCGTTTGTAATGATCAGAGAACTCGTGTGCGGCAGCCGACCTGACTAGGGGCGACGAAGAGGTGCAGAGGCGGCCAAGGTGCGGCACCGCGCCTTCCATGATGAACTTGTGCTTATGCTCGTTGCCTGTACATAAGTCCCCCACGATAAACAGGGACAGCGCCTGCGCAAGAAATGCATGCGAAGCAATTCAAAGGGGGAAGAGCCGGCCTGCATTAGTGAGCCACCCATTCCTTTAACAATCCCTCGGCGGCTTGAAAATTGTAACCTCGCAACGAAGTACAGGCTCCTTCTCCAGATCTCTCTAGTCTGGCAATCACTTCGCGAACGTGCTTACAATCTCGGAAACCTCTGGCATGTTCGCTCGGACCAAACTGATTGAAATTCCTTCACTTTGAAAAACAAAATTTTCAGAAAGGCCGCAACAAAAGCTCCGAAATGCCACGGTCACGAGGAACTCCACACGACTTCCCACGCTACTAAAGGGAGAACTGCGTCAAGATTGTTGTGCTACCTGCACTGCTGGCTCCGTCGACTGCAGCAGGTCCACCAGCGGCTGCACCGTCGTCCACAGCATGGTCGCCCAGAACGCGTCCAGCCCCCCCAGGCCCGTCACAAACCGCAGCACGCCCGCCATCGCCTCCGGCCACCGCTCCCCCTCGAACATCGTGCCGCTCCCCCCGCGGCACAGCGACAGGTTCCCGAGTAAAAGGCACGCCATCAGACACGCCTTCCGGGCTTGTTGTGGGTCGGGGGACGGCACCCCGGGGGAGGAATCCAGCATCTCGAGGAGCTCGTACTCCTCGGGTTCGACTCCCGGGGCGGTTCCGGTGATACCAGTCAGTGTTCCGGCCGGAACGGCTGACGGAACGCGTGGAGGTGCGGCAGCGTTTGCCGCTCGGAGGGTTCCCCCGAGGGCTGCGAGCTGGTCGCGGGCGGACGAGAGCGCCGCGAGAGCGCGCCCGAGGACCGCAGACGTGCGGTCCCGCTCGCGGACGGCGGCGTCCCGTTCGCGGACCGCAATTGCGAGCTCGCGCTCGAGCGCGCCAATGTTGCCGCGGATCGCGCGCTCCTCGGCGACGAGCGCGCGCGCACGCGCCACAAAGGACTCTGCCCGAGCACGCTCGGCACGCACCAGCGAGCGGAGCTCGTCGATTGCGGCGCTGCTCTGAGGCCGAACTTCGCCTGCCGGGGGATCCCTCTCAATTGGAGCAGCCCACACGCCGGCGCTCTCGGACCCCAGCCCAGACGCAACGGAGGTTTCTAGCGCGTCCAGGTGTGTCACCGTCTCCATCGTTTCTGCCAGGACCGTTTCCGTCTCCGTTGTTCCTGGGACCCCCGATCCTGACCCCAACACTCCACGTGGCACAGTGCTATCAGGCGAAGCCCCTGACCCGCTTCCCAAACGTTCCGTTTCCGTTTCCACAGCCTCCCCGTCACTCGGGAGCGGACCGATCGGACCGACGCCAGACGCCGCTGCCGCGGCTGCCGACAGACTGGGTGCCGTTCCGGACAACCCCCGCAGGCGCCGCGTCCGGCGTCCGAGAAAGTCGGTCTGCCGCTGGAGGTTCTCGCTCAGCCGTTCGGTCGCCTCAAGCCAGCTGTCGCGAATCTCCCGATAAGCGGATTCGTGGCGACCTTCGATTGCGCCGCCACCCGAGCTTTCTCCTTGCAACCGGCTTCGGCCTTCTTCACTGAGGGGAGACGTCTGCGTTGAGACTTCTGCCGAAGCGTCACGTTCGTACAAAGGTTCTCTAGAAGAGGTCATAGATTCGGCCGGCCTGGCCCGTTCTATAGAATCAGCAGACGGCTCAACAAGCTCGACTGGTTGAGTTTCTAACAGAGCACCTAATTGTAACAGCCCAGCTTCTGGCCCCGCCCTAGAGATTGACCCTGGTTCAGACCGAGTAGCATTTTCAGACGGTTCGACATCTTCGGACAAAGCGGATTCGCCGAGTCTGGTATCGGTCTGCCCGGAAAGCGACGCCCGAGCCACTCCATGCTCTTCCGGATGCTGCGAGACTGCCCGGTTGTCTTGTACCGGGCGCCAATTAATCGGAGCAGGCCCGGGTGCCGGCAAAGAAGCTGCCGGTTCTGGGGGCGGGGCTTCGTCCAGGGGGGGCGGCGCTTTGGGAAGGAAACGAACTAAAGTGGCGAGCAAGCGGCTGTCGCAAACGAGCTGCTCTCGGTTCAGGGGGTGCGAGGAGACGGCCCAGAGAGCCCCCGCCGCTGAGTACTGCATGTGGATACACAAAATTTTGACAAATAACGAGGTAAAATATGGAAAGGTACATCTTTGTGAAAAAGAAATCTCGTTTTGCTATTGCTCATCATTCCCCGGCCTCATTTGTGTCTCTGATCAATCAAGCGTGAACCTGACCAACCAACTTTCTTACAATCACAAAACAACTACACTGATTGGAAGCTGGTAACAGCCCGGCCTCCAAGTACCCACGAACGTACCCGAGGGAAAAAGGCTTCAGAGATTAAAACGGCGTCTCGTGGTAAACGTTTCGGTAAGCCGCAGAAAGAAGCAAGCCGTGCAATTGAAGTTAGTCAACGGGATCCTGAAGCCGAAGAGAAATAAGCTCCACAAGCTTCTTCGGCTAATGTACTCTGCCGCACACCTCTCAGTCAGAGGTCTTCTCGTCCACCAGAGTGAGTAACAGGTTCGAAGCAAGATAGTGGAAGCGACCTTTTGTCGTACTACAAAAACTGGTCGGACAAAAGAAAGTTTGTCGAGAAGGCAAATGGAGCAGCTCGCACTAAGAGAACAACTTCCACAGACTGACCTGGACGAGCGTGCTGGTATGGTCGAGAAGGGCCTTCAAGGCAGGAATGCTTGCGGCCGCAGCTAACTGGTTCTCCGGCACCTGAGAAACCACGGAGAGGTGCAGTTCAGTGGAGCTCTTACCTCAATTCTGACCGAGGCTCATGCAATGTTCGAGGGGTTTACTCGGTAGCATCGATTGGGGACAGTTGAAACGCCTCGAGCAGAATTTTCGGGACCACTATGCACAAGACCACTGAAGGCTCTTGTGAGACACCCTCTCGAACGCGTTGCTTCGTTGCCAGCTTTGCGACCTTGCAAACCAGGCCCCGCTTCGAAGTTTCTTCACCGATTTGCAAGCGTCAAAGGCTCCAGCGAAAGTGCACTGGAGACCTCTTTTGATGTGCCACATCAGCAGAAAGCCATAAAGCTCAGACCGTGAACCACTAGGACCCCACCGGCCGAAATTGTTTGAGTGCGAGCTAGTCCACAATTTCGAGACGCCAAAATATTTTTCAACACGAGTGTACCAGCACATCCAAGAATATCGATTTTTCGTAGGATGACGAGATGACAAAGAGCTGGCACCCTCACCGAGTAGCAGAGGCTCCAGACAGCAAGAGCGCTGTATTGGGCACAGTCCTCGTGCGCATCACCACTGAGGCCCTTGATGAGCACCGAGAGGCCGCCCTGTTCCACCAACTGCAAAAGGGATGGCAAAGTTTGTGTTAGCCTTCAGACAACAGAATCTGTAAGAGGTTCGTAGGATTAACATCCGACTGGAAGATGGCCTCACTAATAGGACTTTAGCCGAATGCGATCGATTTTGACCACATTAAGGCAGAAGCTACTTTTGAGGAGAAAGGCCTGAAAGCCAAAACTTCGTAATACTGCAAAACCACATCCCTGCTCAGGTATCCAGAAGTTCGTGATTATCTGATCTGGCCCTTCTTCTTGAAAAGTTGTGGAGTACTGGTGTTCAATGACAGATAGACAGGTATTTCGAAGACAAATTCTCAAGAAACACTTCAAGGATCAAGATGGCACTGCAATGCACCAGCTATGGCTCCCGGCGACTGACGGACAGCATCATGCGGGTGCCACCTTAATCTTATGATGGAATTCAACAAAGTGGAGCGATAAAGCACTCTTGCAATTCTACCCTACAAGCTGTCCGGCTTTGGACATTCCAGCCAGACTCTAAAGTTGCTAACAGGAAAGACAGGAATGAAAGGTACATGAACAGGAACAAGAAAGAACGGTGCATAAAGCATGAATGGTTTCAGGGGCTCACCTTAATCTTGTTTGGCCTGTGGCCTATGCAGAGGCCCCAGAGGCACAGGGCGACGGCGCCATTCGCTTCTTGGGCTGTGCTGTCTTGTGGGAGGACCTCGCTTGTGCTCACGAGGGCCGGAATCACCCCAGCCTCTACGAGGAATGACTTGATGGTCTGCAGTGGCCACATGTTGTTTGGGTTAAAATTGCAGCATTCATATGCAGACACGAAAAGGGGTAGACAGGAACTAAAGCAGACTGCGACGCTATGTGGTGTCAGCTCAAAGCTACTCCAATCACTTAATGCAGCTATGTGTATCGTTCATTCTCGATTTCACGCTTCAGTCTATTCCACGCTTCTGTCCTTCAAGTCTCATTTTGACCAGCAAGTGCACTTCGGATGTCCAACTCTTAACGTCTTGCACGAGAAGGGAGCGAACCCAGGCATGAAGAATTGCATTCAAGAACAGGACACCTTTGGCGCCGCCAGTCTGTTTTCGAATATAACCTTTTTTGCCAGATCACAACATTCCTGCTCTGCGAATCACTTACGTAATCTCGATAGGTGGCCCTTGACAAATCCTCTAGCGCAGCCGTTATGGAAGGGACATCGCCAGCGGCATTCGCCTCCCGCAATGATTCCACATGTCTCTGAAAGCGAGAGGGGTCCATGTCCAACAGACTTTGCTTGCTTCTTGCGATCCGTCGAGGGTTTCTTGCAGACCTCCCCCAACCGACCACAAATCATATCCTTCACTGGAACATGCAAACTGATGCTCTCCCAGCTTACCGTAAGCCTTACGCTGATGGGGCCCCTGGCAAACGAGCATGAGGGGCGCCTCTTCAGCAGGACCACACAAGTACACAATTGCGAGTGCAGCCTTCAACAAGGGATTTGAAACTGAGGTTTTTGAATGTCGCAAACCCCTCCACGTATGCCCCTTATGCCCCGTTTTCTGAGATCATTTGGCAAACGTAGAAACTTATGGTAGGTTTTGATCGCGTCTTAGCGCTCACAGCAATCCTCATAATAGACGGAGTTGCGGAAGTAAATTTTGGTAACTCCAAGCCAATATGTGAGAAGCATAAAAGGTGGAGAAGAATCTCTCAAGGTGGCTCAGCCTGGCTGCCCCTTCTTCCCCATTTGCCCCGTTTCTAAACGCGCCTGCAGGCTCTAGGGCAGCAACTTGAGCAGGCTCTTACATATCCTCATTCTATAAAGGCAGCATTGCACACCTGTAAAGGGAAGCAACTCAGAGGCGCTAAGCCTTGAGCGGAAGACAACCACCATGACAGCCAACGGAGCCACTTTGATGCACTCAGTTCCGCCACAACAGGGCCTCTTGCTTGGCACTCTGGCTGCTCACGCTGGCCTGCCCCGCAAACCCTTGCTTGGAACCCAAACCGCTGAGGTCAGCACCCCCCCCGCCCTCCCTAACAACGCCCACGTCACCCCCCTGTTCCAAACCAGCGTGTTTGATTTTGACTCCATAAGCAGCGGGTTGGAGCAGGTTGTGGGCCAGGGTGCTTATGGCTATGGCAGGATGGGCCTCCCAAACGCTCATGAGCTGGGGGCAGCAGTGGCTGCGCTTGAGGGGGCCGAGGCGGGGGTGGCCACATCATCAGGTGAGGCGGTTTGGGGTATCCTGAAGTGGTGTAAACCGTGCACCACCTTTCCATCAAGATGTTAGCATGCAAGATGTTGATTCCATATGAGCGGGTCGGTTGGGGGTGTATCGCTGCCTGTCTTTGGTAGTGGCTGACGGTTCCGTTGCTGTGGGACCTCTTGGCGCTTGGAAGTGGAGGTGGATTCCTATTAAGTATGGTGCAGCTTTGAGTAGCGGGCTAAGCACAGGATTTTGGAGCATGAGGACAACCAAGATCTTTGGCACAGTGTCTTTCTGTAATTCTGAAGTTGGAGGATGCCAGAACATAGCGAACAGTGTGTACCTTTCTGTTTGGATATTTTTGTGTGGTGGTGCTCATCCACGTCAGTCTGAAAGTTGAAGCCCCAATAGGTGGGAGACTGCGCACTTGAAGCCCCTGATGTAAGCCCTACTCAGCAGTAACTTTTGAATAAATCCCATCTCAAGGTCAGTCCTCTGATCCTCCACACAAAGTGTCAACTTCTTCTGGTTGCCGCCTAGTTTGTTGAGTGGACAGCAGACAACTAACTCCAGACTAGCAGCCATCAGGTTTCCCCTTTGTTTTCAGGCATGGGTGCCATCTCCGCCGCTATCTTGTCTACTGTGAGCGCTGGCGACCTAGTGATTGCCCAGCAAGATGCGTATGGCGGCACAACCGAATTCTTTAGGCGCGACCTTCCTAGGTACGGAGTGACCGTCCGTTTTGAGGACACCAACGATCTCGGACATTTGGAGAAGCTATTTTTCGGACCAGACTCGGACAGTGCGCCAAGAGCCCCTACCACCGCCAAAACAGAACCTAATCTATACGACGAGGGGCAGAGTCTCCAGAACGGCAGTGAGAAGGGGTTAAGAGCCTCGACGGAGGTTGAGACTTGCAGTTGCCGGTGCACTTGCCGTGATAGCCAGTCGGGTGCATCGACAAGCGAGGATTCGGGATTAGGTGGTTTGATGTCGGGCGCTAGGGGGCGGGCGCGAAAGGTGGTGATCTTTGCAGAGACGGTTTCGAACCCGCTGCTAATGCTTTCGGACGTCCGAGCGCTTGCCAAGCTGGCCAAACGAGCGGGAGCACTTCTGATAGTGGATAACACCTTTAGGACGCCCCTCAGGTCGCAGCCACTGGCGGAGGTGAGCAACACAAGCCTTTGAGAATCTGACATCTATTAGTGAAAGCGGATGAGACAACAGGCTTTACGTCGGTTTCAGTTCTTAGTGTTTGGCAGCTTCGCTGATTAGGAAGTAACTTCGGTCTCTTTTGAGATCTTGGTGTAGCCCTCTTCGTCAGCTTTGTTTCCAAGACTTGCCCTGAGGAACATCAGCGGATGTCCCTCGCCGTCCTCCGCTTTTTGAGCGAGAAATCCAATTCCAATGGCTGTGCATGGCAATCAACACATACCAAAGACGTCTCGTAGGTCCCTCCAGATTCCTCATCTGCAGTCCATTATTCCAAAACTTCTTCGTTCCTCGCTGATCCCCTCCTCTTTTCAGTGGGCGAACGCACCCTCTTACTTCCTTTGTACAACGAGCACCGCTAACCAGTCACTCCGGTGCAGGGCGCAGATCTTGTCATCCACAGCGCGACCAAATTTCTAGGGGGCCACCACGACCTCCTAGCTGGCGCAGTGGTCGGCTCAGCGATGCTCGTGGATCCGATCAGGGACTTCGTGAAGCGGATGGGCCTTTGGGCGGCCCCGCTGGACGCTTGGCTGGCGGTGCGAGGCATCCGGACGCTGCAGGTGAGTGTGTTCACTTGTTCTTTTGGAAAGTAGAAACGCGATGAAGAGAATGACGGGGCCTGAGCGGCAAGCGCCTAATTGAAAAAGCTTGTTTGAGATTTTGACGAGAGTTGCTGAGAATCAAAGAAGTTGAGCGTTTGCTGAAGAGCCACTCCGATCATACCAGCTGTGCGAACATGTTCTGAGTAGTACTTTATCTCAGAAACCTTCACGCGCCAAACCAGGGTGACAAATGTTTCGGCGTACTCTAACCATTCTCGTCACACTTGACGATATCATCGCGCTGGATCCATTCGATTGCAGAATACTTCGACAGCCGTTACATCCTATTAGTCCTTGAGTTTCTGCAACGACTGCAGCTTTTTCTTTTTCAATGCTTATAGGTTCGCGTCGAAAAGGCCTGGGCAAACGCGGCCACGCTGGGCCGCCAGCTCGAGGGGGATCCCCGCGTCACGGCCGTTGCCTGGCACGAGAAAGTTGCTCTAGTCACGTTTGCTGTCGTGGGCGGTTTTCGGGGGGCGGATGCAGCGGTAGCCGCCTTCAGATTAATCACCCTGTCCACGACGTGAGTGCCCTTACTTCGCTGCCGTCGCTCCATACACTTGATTGGTTACGTTTCTGATCTTGGCACGTCAGCTTGTTCGTCAAACGCAAGACATCGAGATCACGTCTGACCACTTATTTTGGTGAAAGTGTGGCGAGAGGGATGACTTGCAGTCTTAGCGAGTTCCCTTTTGGCTGTCTGATACTTTTTGTGTCCCTCCCTCGTTTCGGACAAACTACGAGTACTTTTGAAAATGCGTGCTGATTTACGAAGTGAAGAGACGGTAACTGCTTTACTACATGCAGAAGGCTCGGAGAATTCTGTTTGCGGACAGCGGCTCCAGATTGTTCATTGGCTGCCCTCGGGAGTGCTCATCAGGAGAATCAGTCATAGATGAAGAAAACAAGGCAGACATGAACAACACGAAAGCCGCTGCTTCTCTTGATAGTGACGTCTGCCATAGCTCCGTTACTGCGTTCTCGCCCTTCCGTTCTTTTCCAAAACGATACAGTTTAGGTGACTGTGTGTCACGAACTCCTCGTTGATGCAATATTCAACTCTTCGTTGCTTTGGGAGGAGTTGATTCTGTGTGGACCATGTCCGGTGCAGGCTTGGTGGCGTGACGACTACTGTGTCTCACCCGGCCTCCTCGTCCCATGCCTCGCTAAGTGTGGCTCAGCGGGGCGAGCTAGGGATAAGCGATGGGCACCTCAGACTTTCAGTTGGGATTGAAGAGTCAGAGGATCTGTGGGCGGACCTAGATCGAGGACTGTCAGCAGCGGCGGCAGTGAATAGAGATCGTCGAGCGGTGATCTGATAAAGCAGCGGCTGAATTGTACACTAGAGATTCTCTCGTTGCGAGTTGTTTGAGCATGCTTGTATAGATAGGCTGCCGCACGCAAATGAGGAAACCAAGTGTTGTGAAGGACGCTGATCAGTGAGCTAGCTCTTGAGTCTCTGCAATCATGGACGCGCGCAGCGTGCATGCATGATGGATACGAGTGAGTTAGCTCCAGATTCTCAGATGATATTATACCACTTTGAAGAGCCTCCTGAGTCAAACTTTGATTCCGGACTCAAGATATGGTACAATTATGACCTGATTCTTTCATGCATCACGCATAATTGCACGCCTGCGGATGTTTTGCAACCTCGCGATCGTCGGATTCTTCGTGAGTTTGATCATTTGTGCATCCGATCCCTGCGAGAACAAATAAGACGAGCTGCAGTTGTGTACTGCAACGTCCGTTGAAAAGGATGGCGCATTAGTGCACGTTGACCATACGGTCCCACTTGCGAAACCGCGCGGGCGGAAAGATTTATGTGTCACGATCGCAGCTGTGAGGTGAAGAGCACACGGCCCATGCATGCAGCCAAATTGGCGCGCAGGGCGTGCCAGCAATTTTCCGAATTAATTCGCAACTTGCCGGATCGATGCCTGTATCGAGCAAGTACACACTACTGTAGCTACACACTCTCTACGTATCAAAAGTCTAAACGCCCTGTAAACTAACAAACTCAGCATTCTATGCTCGATCTTGACGAGTCTCTCAACTTTCACAATCGACCATCCGGTCTCAATCACTGGTTTAAGCCAAGTCGCAGCTTTTCCCAAAGTTTGGTGGCCGCACAGCGGACCTTGTCGTGGTTGTATGCCATCAGCCCACGGACACGTGTGTCGACGCCCGCGGTCACGAGTTTCTCGTGATTCATTGCGTCAGCTGTTCTCAGGTAGTGGAGATAGAATAGAGCTTCGCGGAGCTGCAGCGCAGATGGGAGAGGTCTGGTCGATCTGGCACTACGCAAGTGTTCAGATTCGAAAGAAATGATGTCGCTTGCTGGAGAGAAACGAATAGAAGGAATCGAGTTGCTGAAAGCACTCATCAACAGAAGCGTTCGAAGTTGTCAAGAGCCATTCACGGTCATCCCTTCAGTGTCTCTGTTATGCTCGTATCTACGAGACCCTCGAAAAGAAAGCCTCTTTCGGCGAGCACTCTGGTTGCAACCATTCGCTGTATGTACGAACGGCACCAGAAAGTCACAGCCGAAACTTCAAAGGCCAAAATGCTTGGCCAGTCGTCCGCTTACCAGCGCTTTGTTGGTCCAAACTTCGTCGAAGAGGTCGCACATTGCCTCCAGCTGCATAGAGAAAGTCAAATTGATCAGGGGAAAGCATCGAAACCATCCTATAGTCTCATAGCCCGTTGCTTCCGCGGTCTGCAAACGGTTTTAAGACCAATCAATGAAATCATGAAGCCCGTCACTGAAGCTGGATATCCACACATCGAGATGAAAACCTCGACATCGAACTGTCACCTTCTCGTCCTTTCCGTTGTGCTCCTTCACACGCGGCTCGCTTTCGTCATCAGAATCAATCAAGAACGCCGGTAAATCTGGCCTTGTGCTGTGCTTTCGTCCGAGTGTCAATCCGCCTTCTTCTTGCAACCGGTTCGCATCCTCCTCTTGCTTTGGCTGCCGCGCTTTCATTTCGGGGAGATCCAGTTGAGCACCCGATGACTGAACCGAGCTGACGTCAGCAGGTGGCTCGCTCTTCTCCCGGGGTCCTGATTCCCCCGCACTGTTCGGCAACTCAGAGCTAGGGCTATTATCCGCTGAGTGACCGGTCTGTCCGCCTGGTTTAGGGCCCCCGTGGCGCACTATGATCACGGGATCAGTCTGGACGGCGATGCTTCTTCTCTCGAGCGCCAGAGCGCTGGCGCCTTCTGGCTGCGGGCCAAACCCTGAACCCTCCTTGCGCGGCGCGGCCATGTCATAAGCCTGAGACTGCACGGAGCTTCCAAATTAAAGCACAATGCCTGAGGGTTGAGGCTGAATTTGGTTATTGAACTTTCCTGGAACAATTGAACCCGTTGACTGGCTTGAGGAATTGGGTGCAGAGGAATCTGGCGGAAAAAGATTACAGCAATCATCAGGTGTTGAGCGAGTAAAGAGACTAGTTGTTCTGCAAGATGAGTGAGTAGCTGTTGGTATGAAGCAGAATGTCCCCTTCTCTTTCAATTGCGCGCCACCTTCTGCATTAGGTTTGTATTGTGTTACTCTCCACAAGCTTTAGATTTCGAAGATGCTTCATTTGAATGTTATCTAAGTGTAACTGCGAAAGAGGCAGAGGAGGAAACAACACGAAGTCTCTGATACTGCATAACTAGAATTCTGAGGAATATACCTCGATCCGGGCCTGCGCAGGCTGATCGGGATTGGACAGGTGAAATCACTTCGGACCCACTTCGGACCTGGTTCGGACGAAACGCTTTCTCGCAGTGCATGATGGATGCTCCGGCAGAAACATCTGGATTAAGCAGCCTCAGGAAGAGGTCAGGATGGATCTGTCAAGTACAGATGTTTCACCATGTATTGTGCTCTGAAGCGAACAGCTCGTCTAGGAGTCCTGTTCACGGGCCAGAATTCGGTTCGCAGTTTCTGCAGAGCTCA
Source organism: Klebsormidium nitens (assembly GCA_000708835.1). Classification (NCBI taxonomy): domain Eukaryota; kingdom Viridiplantae; phylum Streptophyta; class Klebsormidiophyceae; order Klebsormidiales; family Klebsormidiaceae; genus Klebsormidium; species Klebsormidium nitens. The sequence goes on along the minus strand of DF237387.1, from coordinate 30,258 downwards.
TTGCATGGAGAATCGGTGCCGACAGTGGAAACTTCACGCAAGAGGCCGTAAGTGTCATATTCAACGCTTTGTGTTCGCCTTGGTTATAATGCTCCTCAGGAAAGACAAGGAGCTTCCCAATCCTGATTCTTCGTCCTCCCAGAACTACCTATGATCAAACTCACCAGTCAGCTTACGCTCCCCCCATGCTCCCCTCCCTGAACAGCTCGCAGTTCTTCACGAGGGACTATATCATGCCAAGTCTTTTGGAACACCTGATCGCACTTCCTAAGAACCTGAACCTAGATCATGCAAGTGACTGCTGTCCGCCGTTCAATTGCCGTCAAAGGCTTCTCACGAAGCGAAGCGCGAGGAATATCTAGAGGACAAAGGACATTGCCTGCTCATTTTGCTCTTTACTAGTCGTCCCTACGGTGCGTAAGAAGGGCCCAGGAGGAATAGCTTTCGAAATGATCAGCGCAATCTCCCCTACATAGATGTTCACTAAGTAGATTAAGTCGTCCTCTGTTCAATACTCGTTGCATGACTGCAAGGTTGATTGGGCAGATGCAAACCACCCCTGTACTGTTTCAATCTATTCTTGAGATTTGGGTCCTCTTGACCGGTTTGCTCTGTTCGTCGCGTTGCCATGCAGGGGATTTGTCGAAAGACGTCAACAATACAGCAAAACTTCCACAATTGACGTCATCAGATGACATTCGCAATGCCTTCGACACTCCCTTATGCAATACAAGACATAGCGCGCGCGGTCCTTGTCGTCGCGGGCCCTTGTCGCGTTCGCGATTCCGTTAATTAAAAGAATAGGTTCCCTTATGTAGCTGATTAGCCCTCTGGATGAAGGACGGGCCTCCGCTTTGATGCTATTTTATACCACGATTACTGACTTCAAGGAATCTCTTCCGACACAGAGTTGTGTCCGCTCTGGATTGCAGTGCATCTGTGAAACGCCACGCGGGAGTGCATCAAACACGATCGCTAATATGTACTCGCTGAAAATAAAATGAAATCAGAGGAGCTGAAATGATTTGATTCCCAGCGGAAACTTCTGCACAAACTTTTCAAGGTCACCATTCATTCCCATACAAGATGATGTTCTGCAATTTGCGACCCTGTGCTTTCGGAACTTCTGTGTATTCGTACTTAGGATCGTGTTTTACTGTAGTCTAGCCGTTGCATCCGAGACCATGCTGTGACAAGAGACTGAGGTCCTTAGTTCAAAAGAGGGTGGCTTTCAAACTAGAGGGTGACTTTCTATTCTGACGTGTTGAAGTCGCGGTCCCGTGACCGTAGCTGGTACGTGGAATTCTCCTCCACCCACTATACAGGAATCTCTTCTCCGTAGAATTAGTTACGGGTCGCTCAGTGCAGAGGTTTTCTCCGATATGCGTAGGAAATATAGAGAAGCTGTACGACAACAAGAATCCTGACCGAATTGGACCCACTTCTCATCTACCGTTGAATCGTACTGGATTTGCTCCTACCAAGAGGTTTTGATATACGATGACGGAAGCGCATATCTTTTTAAGAATGTTGAGAAGCATGTTTGGTGCAAAACAGCATTACGCCTCCACTAGTGCAGCAAGTTGCTTTCCTCGAGCTCCGATATGCGGAATGCAGCAAACAAAGCCAATACAGTCCAGATATTGTTGTGGTTATAATCTTCTGTTTGGCAAATTTTTTTGCATTGACTTGATTGGGATTCCGACCTGAGAAATTTGGCTATTGTAAGCAGGGAGACCGGAAAATGTATGAAGCAATTCCTGATCGTTCAATCAGTATTCCTGGAATGAAGCAAAGGCTTCGCTGACCGGAGCGTCTAAAAACTTCTCATACTTACACCGATGCTTTGTGGCTAGGCTAAGATACCATTCGTATGGCTTTCGGTGGCACAATGTTCTCATTTGCCGTTGCTCGTCTCGTATGCAGTCCGACTGATCCCGTTTCTACTTCTCCCCAAAAATTCGTCCCGCTCCTTAGACAGCTTTTCACACCGCCAACAGATCCCCCCCAAACTAAACCTTGAGCCTCAAAACATTCCTAGGACGACGACGACTCCTGCGCGCGCTGACGCGCCTGCTGGCCCGCCTGCTGCGCGCTGTGACACGTGTCGTACACGCGGTGCTGCACGCAGTAGGCCGCCTCCTTCATGCCCTCTTTGAGATCCTCCGCCGCCTCGCGGGTCTTGCTGGAACTGCGCGTTGGGTAAGGCCAGAGTCAGAGGCTTGTAAGAGCGGGACGAGTTGTTGGAGGACAGCAGCTTTGATACGGGGAAAGGATTTGAGGGCGGAAGGACCAGCACAGCCGACACAACTGCATCAGAAAGACAGCGTCAGACGGCTTCGGTTCTGGTTGAAGGGTTTCGTGAAAGAAAGACTGAAAAGCGAGCGCAACGTACATCAAGCATTGAGGACCCTCTCCACATACGACGGCTTTTCGCCCGCTCGCCCGCCTTTAGCAGCGCTTCTGGGAAGAAGAAGCACGCCGATCATGAGAATATGCGATATCTCATGAGAGAAGAGCGGCGTAAGACGGAATCTGTAAAGCCGGTTTATCCTGACCTTTTTCGTGACAATTGGTAGTCGAAGAAAGCAACGAGAGTGGACTCAAATCTAGGAGGTTGTTTTTGTGCGCAAAATTTGAACAAGAAGCTGACATATGTTGCGAGGTGAACCCGTAGGTTTCGCCCAGACGGGCAAAACTCACCGATGAAACGAGAAAGCGCAGTCAAAACGAAACTCACATACTGCGTCTCGGTGGGAAATGTCAGCAGCTCGCGAGAGCGCTCCCAGTCCGATCAAGACGAAGCACCAAAAATTCAACATATGGAGAATATGACGGAAACAGACAGATCACAATCGCTTTCCATCATTCCGTGATCCGTTTCGCACAACGGCTGATACTACGAACCAGGAGCACCCCTCGATCAGGAAAAAAAAAAATTCCGGGCGAAGGTGTGAATTAAACACAGAATGAGTCGCCCGTCTCCGTTTCTTCGAGCACTAAAGAAATTCGTGAACGACAGATGGAAACGCAAGACAAGTCGTGAATGTTGGTATCCTTTCAAGATCCTGAGATCGCTCGAGGAGCTTTCCTCGGACCCTTTTCCTGACTGCCGGAAGGGTTCAAGCCCACATCCACATGTCCAAAGAAAACAACCAGTACGCTACTTGTGATGGTCATCGTCGCATGGGATGCTTACCGGACGAAGTTCCAGAACCAGTAGACGCCGAGCACGAAGGTGATGAACGCGACCGCGATCGTGCCCAGGATTGGGGGCACCGTCAGGGTGAGGCCGACGAGGGGCACCCAGATGGGGCTCGTCAGCACCGCGCCGCCGATCAGCAGGGGGCTCACCAGCAGCAGCAAACCGCCCCCCAGGAGGACAGTCGGGATGGCGATCGCGCCTGGGGGGGGAAGAGGGAAGGGATCGAAAATGCTGCATGGGCTTCTTGACCTTGTGGGCTGGTTTTGTGGGCTCATAACGGACCAATCGGCAGTAAGGCAAGGCCGTGACCAAGGTCGGGAGCCCTGGGCAAAAAACCGAACGTTCGACCTTTTGATCATCTGCGGTCGGAAGTCTTTCCTGAAAAGATTTCTGATCACTTTGTGTCCGGACAACGAGCCAAAATGCATTGTTTCCACAGTTGCCGGCTCCTAATATCATTGATCCAGATGATTGAGATAGAGTTTCAGTTCCCAATCAGCGACCCCATGTGCTTCACAACCCAATACTCTCTAGTCCTTCTCCTAGGCAGGTCTGCCTCGAGACCGGAATCAGTGATACCTACAAAATGTCAGGAGCTCTTTACAAAAGACTTGTTTGTACTCATTTCTTCTCCTTGGATTTAAACTTAAACTTGTAATCTCGTAGCCTGTCCCTCAGAAAACAATTCCAAGCACTTAGTAGCAGGCGCCAGAGACACTGACGAATCTTGGAGTTTCATCTGAGACTCACCGAAGGCCAGCATTGCCAGCGTCCCAATGGTGAGAATAGTCCCGCCCACCAGGATCCTGCAACAGAGCCATCAGCTTCTGTTCAACTTTCGTTGGGTCCCTAAGTACTGCTTTTGAATACAGACCAAGGGGGTTTCGAAAAGGTTCCAAGGAGAGATCATCCAGGAAAACAGGTTAAGCAAAAGCATGTGCCACAGATTGCCAAAGGCAAGGGAGAAACTTAAGCAGATTGAATGTCCTCTCTTCACAGAAGTTGACCGTATGTCAGCTCAATACTGATTTTCCAGAGTTGCAACCATGCACTTGCTCCCAATTCGTGCATGCATTAAGACTGGTCGTGGCACCCTCTCAGCCAATCTACCACTAGAGACATCAGCCTTTTGAGGATGCTGGCCAGAGGTAGCTTAAAGATCAGGGCTCGACTTGCAAAAGACCAAGCAATCAAATACATGCCCTCACCGGACCCATCACAAGAATCTCCTGCGGTGCCCCCTCGTCCCAGCACCCTCCCCTTCTCCTTTCCCCTCCCCGCCCTCCCCCCTTCCTCCCATGCAGTCACACCACCACCAAGGACATCAGAGATCTATCACAAATGCTGATCAGGAATCGGATAGAGAGCAGGCCTCAACTTCCGAAACTCAAGCGAGCAAGCTCTCACCTCATCAGCCACACGTTCTTCCCGCCCTTCTGCGGCGCTATCTGCTGATCACCGCCGCCCTCCCCCTTCCCCTCCTGCTGCTGCGGGTCCCATTTGGACGACATGGCTGCTGACTCTTCACGCAAGGGCTGACGTCACAGGGGCTTGCGAGGCGCCGCCAAGAGGGGGCTAAGAAAAGCGCAGGGATCAGCTAAACGCTTGCAGGAAGCGGTCAAAGAGGCCCGAAGCAGAGGCTCGAGTATTGCAGTGTTTGAGCTTGGTGAAAGCAGTATGTATCTCAGGCTCTGCCAATCATAGTGACGTTTTGTGGTCTCCGGTGCTCCTGTGAGCCCAGATTCGAGCCCACGAGGTTTGCGCCGGCACCGGCCTTGCATGCTAGTGCTCCGCGGCCCGACATACTGACTCGACAAGTCGAAACCCACGTGACGCACATGGTCAGATCAGCCCGGTCAGGCCGGCTTAACAGCCTTCGCAGGCTCGGGCGTACAGCGGCTAGCATGCAGGCATGCAGGCGCATGCAGTGTTCGAGACTGTCCCAAGTTCCAAGTACCTACTAGTACTAGGCACAGACGTGTGATTACGGTCGCTGAACAGATCAGTAACTACAGCAGTAGACTACTATTACAACAACCTCGGACAGCCTCCTTATGACTACCTAGTAGCATCCATAGCTGTACGTTGTGCGACTTCACTACTGTAGTTAGTGATTGTTTCGCGAAGCATGCGCTCTTGAGTTCGTATCCTGTGAAAGATCGAAGTCACTGGTTGCGGCGGAGGAATGAAGAGTGTTCACGCGCGCGTGCTCGCTGGCTGATCAAAGGGTCCGACGTCGAAGCAGCTCTGCGCGCCAGAGCAGGGAGCATACCTCGAGCGACTTCGAGATGGTATATGGCATTCAGAAAAAACCTTGCAACCAGAGGCAAAACGCCTGCAAGCTCGAGGCCTCTCTTTCTACGAGGTCCACACCATCTGCGCCATGGACAGATAAAACGGCACAAGGGAAGAGTGCCAAACACAAGTCGAATGACAATCATTGAGTAAGCAGTGTGTCAGTGATCTGATTCAGCAGCAGTGGAAAGACACTGATTTGGTGCAGTGGATTTCGAGTATTTTGTACTTTGATTAAAGCTAATTCAGACGTCTTCAGATCGATCGCCACCAGCGTGCAGCACGGCTACTCACCCTCGTGGAAAACATGTCGCGGCTGTTCGAAAGCAATCAGAAACATTTGACATGATTACTCAATTCAAGAAGCAACAAGAAGACATTATTACACCGGATTCAAGTTGCGCCTCGTCGTGATCATCAATGCACAAATCCTTCCGCGGGCCGCTTCCGCATCCGACAAACACATTGACATGTAGATTTTGGTTCGTCGAACTTCGACAGTGGCTGCTCCAATGAATCTGACTCCCTGCCCTTCAATGTTTTTGGCGTACTGAGCCGTGGTGCTTTCGCCCAATGAACCGGCTCGGCTGTGGCGCTGGTATTACGAAGTTCTCTAACAAGAACACCTTTTCCGCTGACGAATAAACTATGACCAACCATACTTCGTGGGTTGCAGACCGGACGTCACCAGAAAAAGTTTTGTAGTCGACCCCAGTACTCTAGTATAGCCGTCCTTCAAAAATGGTGACCAAACCTTCCGTCTCAGCTCGAGCCCTTCCGTTGCGAGAAGCTTGCTGCAGGCCCCGCAGCGGTGGGGTTTCACACTCAACTGGCAAAGCGCACTATGGTTTTTAGCAGGGCCGGGGACTGGGACCTTGCTCATTTTGAGCAGGAAGTGGATCAGATTGGTCACTTGCGAAAGAAGAGCTACAGAGAAGCAGGGAGGTAAGGCGAGCTGCTGGGCGCTTCGTGCGGACCAAGAGACACTTTGTGCACGCCCAAAATCAAAACACACATCATCATTGACATGTTCAGAATGGTACAGTGGAAAAACGTAGTGGGCTGAGGAGGCGAGTGAACTTGCCTTGGAAACAGATCGATCAAGCAGCAAGCTCGTTCTCGATTCAGACCCTGTATGTTGCGGTACAACTGTTTGGGAAATACACCCGTTGACTTTAGCACTGTGTGGACAATCATGTTTGGCTGTCCGGAGACGTATTCTGTGTCTCGTTTTTGGACACGAGATAATTGCTTAGGAGCCCCGTCAGTGTTTGAACACTTTGATTTCTCGTGAGCTTCAAGCAATGAAGCGACACGATCACACGATGGCTCGGAAAGAGCCGAGCCCATCGAAGAGCTTTGTCTCGGATCCTGTCAGTCCTCAACTCCAAAGAACCTGGCTCAACTCGGGCAGTTCCTCTGAAGTTCTGAGCGTACTAGAAAGAAGGCCTTCCCTGTCGAAACTGGACCATAAGCGCACGCTGTTAGGAGCATTAGCTCGCACATTGTTGCTTTTCGGGCACACTCTAGAAATTGCAGACGAGCCGAAAGAAAGATCAAGAGCAGCTTATATAATAAATACTTGACAGTCCGTGTCTGCACAGAAAGGCTGGTAAGATCCAAGCAAAGCGCTGTTGCAAGATGACAAGATTCCGCGTTGACCTTGACGCAACAAGGCGGCGTGAGATATCTATTTGTGAGAAGTGCACTTACCACACTGGGACCCACTTCACAAAATCGTTGGGTTGAGGAAGAATCCCCGGGGCGTTGAATGAGTGACGTCCAACCCAGATCAAGTCCCCGTCCATCGCTTGTATATTCACTGGCATGCCTGAAAAGCTCATGTTGAACCTCCTTGAACCAGAATTCCTATACTGACCACGAGAGCGACAAAGACTTTGACACTCTTCTTGCAACATTAGGCCCACTACTTGATTCAGTTCTCCTTGCGTGAAGACTGGTGAAGATTGGTAGGAACGGGTCAATCATTGCAGAACCTGACTGACAACAGTTCTTTAGCGGAACATGGTGCAGCTTGATAGTCGCTTGGGCCGGAAGCTGGTAGACAGTGCTTCAGTATTTCACTTTGAGAAACTCTAGCTTCCAATAAGGTCCAACGACAATAAGCTGTGTCCACCATAATCTCATAACACGGTCGTGCTCGCATGCATTGGTAGTCAGAACTATCCCTTGTGATATGTTGCCACTGAGCATGCAAGGCAAGCCTGACGGGCGCCCCTTGGTTCCCCATCATAAGCTGATTCTGTGATTCATCGTACGTACTTGATTGACTCGATCCCATCCGAGTATCACAATGGATTTCCATTGACCAAGAAATCCTTCATCTGGATGCGCGCCACGATGTAAACTAGCACACACCGATGCAATCTTGGGCTGAGTCGTTCATGCAAGCAATGCATTGATTGATGCAATGATTGATGCAATGATTGATTGCTCCATGGAAGTTCAAGTTCAATCTCGATTGAAAGTTCCTCGATTGCTCGTAGTATATATCCTGCCTGTAGAAATCCATGGTGACGATTCTCTTGAGTTTCGCGACAGATATGTAAGACAGCGAAAGGCTAGTCTGCAAGCCTGAACGGCAAATCCTTATAATGTGCCATGGCGCCTTCTTGACATGGCGAGATTGCAGTATTGGATCGGATCAGCGGCTCCACATGCAAGTGGTTGAAAAGCATTCAGCACTACCTTACATGCGTTCTCAACAAACTTTCCGAGGTAAAGAAGCAAATATTGTAGATCGCAGCTAGGAGTTTCAGCAGTGAAGGGCTCAACATTCACCATCACGATGCCTTGGTGCCTCAAGGACACTTACCGTAGATGAACTTGCTTGGGAGAAGCAGGCACGAATCAAGCCCCTAGGCTCCTAAGACATCGCACAACCGCTGTACTCTTAAGCTCAAGGAGTTGTGTTCTATTGACCATCAAAATTCCCTTATCTCACCTCTCAGTCCTTCTCATATAGTAAACCAGGGAATTCAATACAACCCACCATCGAGCCGTTGTTCAGGCTCTGATCTCTTCCAGGTAATAATTGTCCGCCAACTCATTGGTAGAACTAGAAAGCGACACTCGATTGAGCAGAATCATGCACAACCTACGCCCCAAGCTATGCCCTAGCGATGGGCGCCAGTAAGATTCTACTTCCGTTTAGCAGCACGTTTACCCTCCCCTTTCTTTGGTGGTCCCTTGCCCCGCCGCTTCCGGAGGTCGTTCATCATCAAACGCCTACAAGGAGATACACAGGCAATTTGGAAAGCTGGCATTGCTTCTGCGTTTACCATCATGACTACAGTGAATTCCAAGGGTCTGAGACAAAAAGCACCACCAGGTTAGCCGACAGTGTAGATGCGATACTGACTATGGACTTGAACTTTCTAGACTCTCTGCCAGCAAGTGCATTGTACAGCTGTGTTGGTGAAAGCAGTGCGCCGAGCCAATGCCAGAGGACAGAATCTCCGTGCGCTCCAAGCAACCTCTGCCATAACAGGTTCAGCACACCCTGTTGGTGCTTCTGCTTCCCGCTCACCTTTTCTCTTCTGGATCCTCAAATAGCGCGTCATTCTCCTCCAGAGTTGGCGGGTACCACGCAACCACTTTCTCCCCAACCAGTGGTTGACTGAGGACTTTCCGACCTGACCTCAACCCGTTGCCAACGACGTTCCCAAAAATGCGGGCCGAGATCTCAGCAAGCTTCTGGCTGCTCATCGTTTCACTGCAGCACCGCCGTCCGACTTCGATACAACAGGTGGTGGAAAAATGGTCACATGCTTAGTTGGATGATGTCCAGAGCCACGACAGGCTGTTTAAGACCAGCACAACTTCGAGCGCCTGAATGACTGGCTTCAAGAAGCCGCAGGATGACCTTTGCAGAGCAAAATTTGCGCCTCAGCATCCAGCAGTTGCCCCACGGATGCCTTCTGCGCTCTGATGCTCTGCTGTGAACGCTGTCAGACTAACTAGCCGCTGCGCACTTCTTCAGACTTTGCAGAGCTCTGCAACTTCAAGTGCAAGCTTGCGCTGCCTAGAGGTATTTAATATTCAAGGGCCAGGCTTCTGCCCCTGGCGCAAAACGTACATTGGGAGAGTCGGCTTTGGACGGTACCGTACCAGAAATGGCAGCGCACAGTATGCACCGTCGCTTCTTATGCGGTACGGCCTAGCCCAGAAGCAACCGGGCCTCCGGACGGACCTTAGGGTTAAGTCACAGAACACTGACGGTATGTTAGGGTTAGGCACCTTCCCGGAGACGGTTTGTTAGGGTTAAGACCCTACCCTGTGACTGCTATACGATTAGGGTTCCTACTAACGGCTAAGTCACTGACCTTAGGGTTCTGGTATGGTCACACTTCTACCCGAGCACTTTTGAGTGTCCGAACAAGGTGTCCGCATCCGATTCCATTCGCAAACTTTGTGCCTCTTGCCCCATGCTGGCTTCTCTCCTACGGGTCTTGACTTTGCCAGGCAGATCGCACCAGCTTCGGCCCTCCGGGCGCAAAAGGTGGGAATACGCTCTTCTTTGAGGGGTTCGGTGACTTCGGTCAAACATGAGCCGGCTTAGCGTGGGCCCGAATAAAGGTATTCACACTGCAACCCCGCCAGCTCTGGCTTCAGAGTGGAAAGGTGGTGTGAAACGAGCAGTAGGATACACAGCGCTCTGACTCCTTGAAATTGAATTGTTTGTCTCTGTTGAAATTTCAAAGTTGAATCAAGAACGCAATTGAGGGAGCTGTTGATGGTTGTGAACTTGTGGCGGCAGGCAGCTCCCCTGGCACCCCCTGGCCCGCCTCTTTTCGCTATGTTATATGTTCTTGCGCAGTACTGAGGCCCATGCTTTGTTCATTCAGCTCAAAAGAACTTGCACATCATGGAGGGGAACAGCACTGCATGAGGAAAGGTGAGGCCTGTCTGCCTTGTACAGTGGCGTTTGAGGACGCTAAGTTCAAGTTGTTGGGTATTTTTCAAGCCCCTCACTGCAATGCATTGCTTGATCTGGTCCACTTTTACAATAGGACAACTGCTGTTAATCGGCGCTGTCTTCACAAGGTCAAAGTGTACAAACATTGCAATGGATGCTGCAGAAGGGGCCTGATTCCTTGCTCAGGTGATCCTCTCTCTGCTTGGATTGAGAGACTCACAGAGCTTTTTCCAGTCATGGAGATCCCTGCAGGAAGTCGGTGCTGGTTTCTTGGAGCTTGATCAGGCGGATGCTCCTCATTGCCTGTCATCACCTTCCTATAAAGAAGTTTTAGCAGAAAGTGCTATCCAAGAATGTCAAGGCAAAGCCGCTCCTTTTCAGCTGCCAGATTCACAAAGATTTTCTGGTTGCTTTTGCAGGTTGCGGCCTTCTCGCCACCATGACCCACCCTGAGATCATCTTTGACCCCAAATCACTGCGCCGATTCAACACTGCCTCAGCCAATGCACCGATCAAGATCATAGGACCAGAGTGGAGAATCGCCGCAAAAGCTCAATGAGAGGCCCTCTGGCACTGTTTTAGAAAGCAATCTTGACGATTGCAGCACCTCCCGCCATTCGCAATGTCTTCCTCCTCAAAACCGCGGAGCAGCCGCTCTCGAAACTCTGCCCCCGAGTCCGCAATCTCTGCGCCCCGCCTTCCCCTGGTTGTGTACCTCAACTGTGTTGAAGACTGCTCAGCGGAGCAGCGCGAGCTCCAGGGTGTGGCACAGGTCGAGCATGTTGCGCTCACGGACATTGGCAAGGGGCAGATCGAGGCGGCCGCGGTGGTCGTCGTGCATTCTCTTGCGTTTCTGCCTCGCAACGCGCAGCGCAGGCTCAGCCCCGTGCAGCTTATCCTGTGCCTGGGGTCCTCTGACAAGCAGGTGAGACATCGTGCTACAGCTTCAATCACTCGGTTCAAAACGTAATCCCAGCAACATCCGGGGCTGGATTTCTTGAGTCGGAATGCTCCAAAAACAAATAGTGGTTGGAATATCGTGCAGTCTCTATGATTGTGTGGCAAAATACGGCCGCTTGATGAAAAGTCAATGGCACGGACAGTCTATGAGCGGTGGGTTAGGGCAATCATTGCTTGAAAGGCAAAGACAGCCTGTCGATTGCAGTTCTTGCAGTAATCACAATGCTGTGATTTGAGATGCCTGATGCTGGATTAACATATTGTCGTTTTGTAAAGCGGGCCACTCTCCTGCCACCTTTGTTTTCCTCTTCACAAGGGCATTCTTAATCTCTGTTGCCTGGATGTACAAAGCCTTGCCAGCGAACTCAGCATTTGACACTACCCAAGCCTTGAAGAGTTCGTCTATACACTTGGTTCCATGGTGGCCCCTGCATAGTACGTTCTTGCTTTATTGTGGCTGAGAAAGTGGTCACGTGGTGCCGCACTTACGAAACCAAATATCGGCAAGCGTGCCACTTTATGTACGCTGCGTTTTGAAACCCATGACGCCGCTATGGGCCAAAACTATCTGCTTTTATTTTAGTATCTACAAACTCTTTTTGCTTTCTGCAGGTTGATTCCAGCCTGGCGACCGAGCTCGGCCTGCGTCTCTTCCACATAGACCGGCCGCGCGCCGACGAGGTAGCCGACTCAGCGATGGCACTGATGCTCGTTCTCCTACGCCGCACGCACGACCTAGCAACGCAGCGCTGCGGGCGCATAAGCTGGGCACCGGGATACACCTCCCTGCGGGGGATGAAGCGACTCAAGGGGAAGGTCATTGGCCTCGTCGGGACGGACAAGAGTGCCGTGGCTTTGGCGCAGAGGGCCCGGGGGTTCAAGATGAAGGTCATCTTTCTGGACCTACAGCAGGCAAGTCACAGCTGCAGTCGAATGATTTTGTAGGGCTCTGATTTGAGCCGCCTTTCAAGAAGGGGAACCTGCCTCCTCTTTGGCTGCATATACATACTTGTGGTTTAAAGTGCCGGGCTTCTCTTAAGGACTCTATTAAAAGGTTGACATGAGACGGATCTGCCACTGCTGGTCAAGGAGCATAGGTAGGTTTTTTCTGGCTGTCTTATGTCGTCATAACGGTGCGAACTAAGTTTGTTACTTTAGCTGGTCCCTGACTTCGAAGACAGAGGTTCTGATCATAGTTGCAGCTTATCCGCCCAGAAGCAGGGCTTTTGCGACAAATGCTTCCAAGCAGCAAGGAACCTTTGCTATTTAGATTGGTCTCAGATCCTGAATGTACCTCTCTTGCTCGCCAGGATGACGACTTTGGTCGAGCCCAGGCAGGTTTGGCCAAGTTGCAGCGGGAGGGGACGGAAGTTGCGCGCCTAGAGGAGCTGCTGGCGCAGAGTGACGTCGTGTCGCTGCACTGCCCCCTCACTCAGGAGACTGTCAAGATGCTCGACGACCAGGCCTTTCGGAGTATAAAGAAAGGTACGAGCCTTACTCTCCGAGCTCTTCTGCTTCCTTGTAATGCCGACTGTTCTATAAGCTCCAGGGCCAGAGTACTCCTATCTTTTCTCTTACCTCAAGCGAGTAGAAAAAGGACATCAAGACCTGAAAGCCGCTTTTTCCCATTCATGTTGTTTTCTTCCGAACTGAGTCACTTGTGCACAGAGTGGCCCAGTATATCTGCAAGGATATTCCGACCGAAGACCGCAAGCTGATCTTTGCTTTTCGTATGCGCAGGTGCACTCGTGATTAACACATCCAGCAGTCATCTGGTCGACGACAGCGCCCTGAAGCGAGCGCTGATCAGCGGGGCAGTGGGTGGGGCGGCGCTCGACGGCGTTGAAGGGCCAGAGTGGCTAGAGGCCTGGGTGAGTATTGATTCCTTCGTCGCTGTTCTCATACGTTTGTCCAACGGCAATCACTCTTCAAGCTACTCCGTGACCGCTGTAAAACCATCACAGGCGCATTTTGCTGGCCGGCAAAGTTGGCTGCTAGCCTGCAAGCATTCTTCCGTTGCCTGACAAGTGTCCAGGCAGCCCTAGGGTCAGATCCAGTGCCAAGAAAGAGCAAATTGCAGTCTTGGATTCGGGTGTGAACGGACGTACAGGCTGAAGCCTCGAACTTTTGGAACGCTCTCAGATTCTTGTGACCATGTCTTTTCTATTCTCGTCGTAGCCAGGACTGTAATTCAAATCTAGTGGACGGTTGAACTGCGGAGGCCTTCTGCGAAATAAACTGCTCTTGTTTGAACATTCCCCTTACGACAGATCCTCCCGCAGAGATTGATAAATGGTGGTTCCACAAAGTGCTCGTCACTCCCTGGCGGTCGGCCGAACCACAAAGGGGCTACCACTTCGCTCAGCTCAGTCCTGACCTTTCACGACAAAATTTCCGACTTTCATTCTTTGCAGGTGCGCGAGATGCCAAACGTGCTCATTACCCCGCGCAGCTGCGAGTACAGCGACGAGGTGTGGGCCGAAGTGCGCGTCAAGGCCAGCGGCGCCGTCCGCAAGTACGTCGCGCACGGCATCGTGCCGTCCGAACGGCTGGCGTCCGATGATGACGTGGAGGAGCAGTCGGGCGATGTCGACAGCGCCGGTCGGGACGTTGGAGTCGCAGGTGGCAATTTTTGTCTCGTTCGTCCTTCTGGTGTCTGGTTGCTTGTGTCCCTTTTCCTATTGCGAGGCTTGAGCGGCGTGTGGGTGGTTGGTAGGAGGCGTCTAACGAAACGTTGCAGGTCGACCTGTCGAGGGGAGTAAGTGGGCGCTTTAGGAGGTCCGGCTCTGTTCGAAAGCGCAGTCTTTAATGCCCCTCGGAGCCGAAGCTGTTGCTCATTATCTCGTAGGCTCATCGCTTGTTGCTGTGGCCCCTCTGTTTGAACAAAGCGTGCCGCCAAACCGGTTTCACCAGAGGTTGTGCGCTTTAGCCCGTATGCTCGTCGCAACGCAACCCGCTTATGTGCGTAAGGCAAAAGTGATTGAGGCTGACTTGAGAGGTCCTTATCCTGGCCTTTCTCTCATCGCTTCGTAGTCCGACTCGTCTCACATCATTTGGGGCCTGTTATAATGTGACAACGACCTGTAAGCATGCACGCCCCGAGGGTAGAGCTCCGTATGCTTATATAACACTTCAACGTATCTCCTGGATATTCCGCTCGCCAAGTCGGTTCCGCTCTCAACTTCGCGCTTCTTATGTCGTCAGGCGTGAAGACCTGTTGCTGAATTAGTTCCGCTCTTAAACGTGTGCTTGCTTCTTGGTTTTGCCAGGCTTGAAAAAGCTGATCGCCAAGTCGGTTCCGCTCTGAACCTTGCGTTCCTTGCTTTTGCCGAGGTGGAAAACCTGGTCGCCGAGTCGTTTCCGCTCTTAACCTTGTACTCCCTTTGATTTGACCAGGCATGGAGAGCCCGGCAGGAGAGGATTCAGCCCAGGCGCCCGGGGGACGGCGGCGGCGGAGCTCCCGGCGCCACAGGGGGGGCCGCGGCCAGGCGCAGACTGGCCCCCTGGCCGGCAATGGGGACGTGGCCCCCGGCAAACCGGGCGCAGTAGGCAGCCATTTCGAGTGGCAGGCAGTATCGCCAAGACCGGAAGGAGGGGAGCTGCCGTTAGAAAGCCCAGGTAGGTGCCTCCGAGTTCTGAACCTCGACGTTGATGTTTGAGGATCGAGTATGACTCGAGGTCGGGAGCCTCCTGCTTTGTATAGAAGAGCATCTCCTGTCCAGCGGATTGCTTTTGACAGAAGCTCTTTCTCTTTTACCAGCCAGTTAGCCCGTCAGGGGCGTAAAGTAGAGACAAGGCTCTAGTTGCACAATCTTTGTGCTCTTGCGAACAAGGGCAGCAGACTGCGAATTTGTGCTCGTTAAAGGGACACTTTCTGCTGAACCCTTTCCCCCTGCCTTCATATAGTCAGATTTGCCAATCAAGACCTGACCCAACAATCATCCAGCGCAGTCTTGCAGACCTACATTCTGCTCCACAACACTGCACTCGTCCCAAACCTTCTCATCGTAACCCCAGCTATCGCGCTTCAGACTCTGTCCGCTTCTCACTGCGTCCTCTCCACCTCTTCCGCAGCTTCCGTGGCACGCCCCCCCAGCAGCTTCGACCCCTCCCTCTCCGTCGAGAACATCGTCGCCACGGAGCAACAAGCGAGCGCACTCCCCCAGCCCGAGCACGGCCAGCAGCCCATTCAACTGGGCCTCGCGCCGAGCGCCGTTTCGGGGGGGTCTGCCTCCAAATCGCTCCTGGTGACGTTCTCCAGCGGCGACTCTCTTGGTTCTGCCGAGGATCGGCGCAGCAGCGGCGGGAGTGATGTGACCGCGACAGGGGGGCAGGCGGGGGGATCGGGCCGCAGGAGGAACCGCAGGTGAGGGAGGGCGTGACTATTGTGGCTACGGGCCGTCTAGAACGTCCGCCACTTCGGTCAATCATGGTTACTTGGAAACCGTTGAAACCAATGGCTGGTATGAGGGCTTGACTGAGAAGCTTGGACGTCAAACACAACATCAGACGCCTTTGTAATAAGACCGTAAGTTTTTCTATGTGCGCGCAAACTGCTCGAGAATTGGAGCATCCCGATTGCCCAGAAAGCAGTGTTCCCAGTGTTGCCACGAAGCAAAGCCGGCTACCCGCCATTCTTCCGTGACCTATTCCCTGCAATTCTGCGCAGAAAAAGTCGCGGCGGCAAGAAGGGCTCCCAATCCAGCGGGTCCAATCTGCCCACCGTTCACAGTGGTACAGACATCGGCGTCGCCGACATCCTCCCCCCCGGCGTGGAACCCCCCCCTTTCGTGACCGGCCCACCCTTCCAGCCGCCTTCTGTTGTCAGGCGCACGAGCTCTTCCGACCAGTGGTTCGCCTTCCAGGGGGGTCCGGCCGCCGCCGGAAACGGCCCCCTTCCGCGGGAGGGGCCGAACGGGGCTCGGCAAGCGAAAGAGCGGGGGGGGAAACGTGGCAGCACCAGCAGAAGACCTGGCGGCTGCGGTGGGGGGGTTGAACCTGGGGCCCGAGCACCCCCCCACGAGCAGCTATCCCGCTGACCGCACCTTTGTGGGGCTGCGCAGCAGCAGCCGGGACGGGGCTTCCAACGTAACCGCCCCAGCCCCCCCAGTAGGATACGACGGCAAGGGTATCCTCGGGGAGGGCCCGGGGGATCCCTCCGGACGCAGGCCGAGCTTGGGCGGCGAAGCCCCCGGTTTCGAAATGGGGGGGTCGCTGAACGGGTCGTTGGAAGATGGGCTGATGGTCGCGTTCAAGGCGAAGGACAAGGGGCAGTACTGGGTTGCGACGGAGCGGCGCGGGTGGGCGCTGGAGTTGGGCGCGCCCGGAGTGGACGCCTCCGATCCTGCGGCGCAGTTTCTGGTGGTGATGCGAGGGAAGGTGAGGGCTTTGAGATGGGGCATCTCTTGTCTCTCGCATGTACATTAGCCGTCCGCAACCTTGGATATATGGAAGGGGGGCTGAAGCGCAGTGTGTGGCTTGCGAAAGAGTGCCGGAGCTTCGATCATTTATGGAAATTGTAGTTACCAAAGTATGACCCTAAACCGAGACGGCAGGCCACGCGGTCTGTTCTTTCGGGAGGCCACCGGCGGCAGTCGCCCTGATTCTGGTGGTTGACAGACTGAGAGGAACGGGACCGCGGCTGCTACTTGAGCGCCGGAGAAGGTCGTCGCCTTTTCAACTTGTGTGTAAACGTGGGTTTGCACATCCCCTGCAGGACCGCCTCGGGTTCAGGTCGCTGGTGGCGGACGGGAAGCTGCTGCAAGTGAGAGAAAGGACGTCCAAGGGACATCCGCAGGTGCGCCGCAGGCTCTTGCAAGCAAACGCTTTCTTGCCTTCCTTTCGCTCAACCAGTACCTTAATTTTATTCGCCAGATTCTCTTCACAAGTTCGATACAGATCATGGGGCAACACCTTTGAAAAAACCCTAGGAACAGCTTCAGTAACAATGATTCGCCTTGAGACGCTGCCGACGCGTAGTTTCCTTGCCTCCATGCTCACCCGCAATACTAACAGGTTGGTCAACTGCTAGTACGGTTTTTGCCTGAAGGTCTTCGACGCCAATCAGGCCAGGCTCCGCAGATTCCAACCGCATTCCTCTTTTCTGCGTCCAGGCCACCCGGAAACTGGAGTTGATGTTCGTCAACTTCAGCCTGGACACCCTCGAGAACTGGCTGATTACCGGGACCAGTTTAGCGGACTGCGTCATCTCCAGCAAAAAGTTCCCAGAGGTAAAGTCTCGTCGTGGAAACACTTCAGCCAGGCGGGCCATCGGTTGAAATCCTGCTTTATTAGATATGCTCAAGCGGAGCTCATTCTGGTCCGAATTGAGGGCACTGTAAAATGGCAGACTGCTCAGTGGTTGTGTTGGTTGCAAAACTGGTTCCTGCGCCTCTCACCTTCGCCGGAACGATACACTGGCCTGGACGAGACTGAGAGAAACGGATCCGAATCCAAGTTGCTCCTTCTTCGCAGGTTAGCTTGGCGTTGTCGCTTGAAGTCCTCGCAGTACCACCGGAAGAGGAAGACGTGCTGCTCGACGATATGGCAGGGTCAGTCCAGAAGCCTGAAGCGAGTCCGGATGCTGAGGAGGAGTCCTTGGTGTGACAGGGTGCTTCCATACTCACAGGTTTTCTTATGCGTTATACAGTCGTTACGTCTGTTTTTGCTGTTAGGTGCTTGATAAGTCCAAAAGCTGAAAAGATGGTAATGGAGGACGCATCATGTTTCTCAACTAATTCCTCTATCCCGCTACTGACTGTTGTGAGGTTGAGCTGTTGCGACGGATCGACACATCTTTGTGTATCCTAATCTTGTTAAACCGAGGTCTAGCTGAGGAGAAAATTCGTTGCCCTGGAAGCTGCCAACGTCGGACAACGACGCTGCTTGTGCATGTGTAATTGAGAAAAACCCTGCACAATATCACCGTTCCGTCATGCACATACATAGTTATGTTCGCTTCATCATACGTGCTAAACTTGTTCTAATGATGCGCGGGGCTGTTTGTGCAGATTATAATGCATTTGATACATCACCTTTTATAAGATCAATGACATTTTGTTCGTATGGCTAATGGCACTCGACAACTCTAATTTTGTCGTAATCTGGTGATGAGAAGACTTGTTAACGCGCTGTCCGAAGGCCCCCCTGCCCCAGCCTGATAGCTCCCGGTCCCCGCGACTTGCTTCGCGTGAACACGAGGGGCCCCGATATTAAGAGCAGCCTCGAGTGTTGCTACGCCCGAACGAGGCGGCTAATTTAAAGAGATCGGTAATCTCTTAACATGGGATCTACTCTACCGAAAACAATATTACTATGATGATAAAAGACGATCAAACATAAGTATCTCTGTTCCCCTAATTTCCCGGTACGTTTACCATCGAGCAAGCTTCTGCGCGTGCTAGCTAGCTAGAGCTTTTAAAGCACGCGGCCTTTTTCATGCCATGGCTCGCGTGGAACTTACAAGGCCTGTGACATGTTTGAAGACCGTTTTCAAATATTACGAGGTCAGCTAGCCGACGAAAGGCAAAGTGGATTGGCCACTTAAGTTATCGCCCAGCTTGTATAAACTACCCTCAGTAGCGCGGCCTGATGATGATGACTGCTTACTCCAAAGATTGTATGATGCACCATGCTTATTAGCAACTTGAGCCGCCTCCTGCAGGCATCTTATTAACGCCGAGTACCTGTAAATGACATCCAATTCTATGATCTGTGCATGGGGTGTGCATGGCTGCACTGAATCCTCATTAAAACTTCGCGTGCTGCAATGATCATGACATGCATCCTTGTCCTACTCCCCGGGTCAACGGATGCTTGACCTACGACTGAAAAGGATATCGATGCTCTCTGGCTGCTGTAAACTGGATATGGATTGTCTGAGTATTGGGTAACAGCTGATCGAAAGATTACTTCAGTGCTCAACAAATCGTAGACCTCGAATAGTTGCGCTAATCCTATATATGTACTGCGGCGCGTCAATACATGCCGTTTAAGGATCTGTCAATCAAGCACAGCGGCTTTATTAGTCAAACAATAGTCGGTAGCCAGGGCTGTTCTTTGCAACGCACATCCGTACGATTGTCAGCAACAAATTTGCGGACACCTGAGGTCGCTTCCAGTATCACTTGCTCTATTGTCCGTCTACTCCGAATGGCGTTGCGTTGAAGCTGGCTCAGGTGCTGACGCTGGCTCAGGTGCTGACGCTGGCTCACGTGCTGACGCTGGCTCAGGTGCTGACGCTGGCTCAGGTGCGGATGCGGGCCGATCCGTTACGTTCTCGTTGAAGGGCGTCACAGATCCCACGTGATCGTCCAAAAAGGAGCGCATGGCAGACCAAGAAAGCGCGTCCGCTTGGGGATTTGAGCCATACGTCTCCTAAAACAAGAAATTACAGCTTCCGATCAGGAGCTTGCGTTTAGCAACATATGAATCGCCTCGCATACACTTCCGCAGCTTGTGGGTTGGGAGAATCTAAAACACAGGGACTGGAAACATTCAGACTGTTTTGCGGGACAGATTAGATCAGAGCTGGTTAGATCACTGATCGACATCACTGATGGCAACCTTTCCTTCCAATTGCTCACCACAGACGGTTCTGTGAAGGCGTGGAAGGATCCGGAGTAGTCGATGATTTTGTAGGAGACGTTGGCAGCCTTCATCTCGGCCTGGCAGGCAAATTGCTCACATTGAGCTTGTGGTTACGCGCGATCCAATTTCTTTATCAGTTGACAAGCAGCCTTTTCGCTGGCCTTGATCAACCTGCCAACTTCTTCTTCGGCGTCAAAGCTCAGTACAGGCACGGGAGTCGTATGTAGACGCCGACGAAACATATGCAAATGCGGTTTGGGACTCTGCTTATCTCTCCAGCACAGCAACAATCCGCGGACTTGGGGCTTATTCCCGAAAGAATCTGCTGAAGTTTGAACCAGTCGAATCGGAATGCTGAGCTGACGACTTCCAATGTCAACGTTTTTCCAAGCGCACAGATTTCCAACTCAACCTGCGTCAGATTCGAAGTAACGTAACCGTAGCTCTAGACTTTAAAAGAAGATCCCGCATCTAGCCGCGCAGCAGAGCTGCAAAGACGCCTCAGAAAGTGCAAGGGCTTGCCGTGAAAGTCTCCCGGCCTGTAACGGTCGGGTCGCTTCCCCCTTGTAGCAGGAGAATCTCGATAGGGGCGTCCAGCACGATCTTGGAACCGCGTGTCGAGCTTCCCGGCGTGGAAGCCCACAACGCCTACACGTGGCAAGATACATAAACTAGGTTATTGAAATCAAGACTTGGTTTCGAATGGAAAGGTGTATAGGTTGCAGAACTGGATTTAGCTAACTGGATTTAGCTAAGTGGAAAAGCATTGTGGGTAGCTGCCAGATATGCGAGACAGTAACGGCTTGTCTTTAAGAGCACTAAAGCTCATGGGCTTCTCTCAACCAGGATTAGAAGCAGCAAATGAAGCGAGGGGTATCCCTGAGAATACCATTATTCCTGATTGCATGTACGGTTGCGATCAGAAACCATTCGAATGGAATTCAAGTTGGGCAAGCGGAGTAATTTTCCCCCTTTCAACCAGCACTTTGCCTGTCGAAGTATCGAGCACGTCCCCTATAACCTGTTCTATGCATACGCACAACTTACGCCGTCGAAAGCGCCGGACTTACCGCTCAGTCCGTCAGTGCCGTTTGGATACGCACGTGCCAGCTCGATGATCCCTGTGCCACCGAGGCAGTAGCCCACAGCACCCAGCCTAGTTGTGTCCACATTCGGAACCTTTCTCAACTGCGTCAGATATAGAAACATTTGCAAAATTTCTCAGGAGAAGCAGTCTTCGTAAGAAGCTCGACAGTCCAGGCAAGGCAGGTGGCCGCACAAACAAGAGCAGGGGAACGAAGGGCGCCTGCGTGCAAGCAATCTGGATCGATCCTGAGGGTGCGGCTCACGGTTGCGAGGGCAGCCAGCATGCGGCCCCGGAAGGTTTTGGGGTTCTGGACTAGGCGCCGGAGGTAATCTGCCCGCAGATCCTGGGAAAGAGAGGGGCCTTGAACCACGTCGCTGCCGTAGAGATCTCCCACAAAGACTGCAAAAACACGGGTAGGATTCGAGCTGAGGCCGATAAGTCGGATCACTAGACGGAAGGGGTTGGACTCGACGTCATTTCGATTCTCGGAACAATCCGATCCTGTCCGATTGATGCAGGAGAGGAACAAAGTATACCGAAACACTGAAAGTTTGATCTCAAATAATGAGACGACTCTTAACACGTTTTTACTCTATAGACTCTAGCTGCTGGATACAGACCCGGAGTCTCTATGCAAACGTCCTGGCAGACCTGCGAAAAGGCCGAGTTAAGAAGCGATCTCTGACAAGATGGGTCTTCATTGCAATGAGGCCGTCGCGTCTTTGTGCGCGCGCGCACCTATGTAGCCCAGAGCCGCGAGCATTTTGGCCCGGTAATGTTCGTATCCCCCGATGCCGTCCCAGTCAGGAAAGACGACGAGGCCCGGGCGAGGCGCGGCGATCCGCTTGTCGTAAGCCAGGTAGCCCTGGCAAACGAAAAGGGATGTCCGTCTATGAAAACGCCAAAGACAGCGAAGGAGATGATGAAGGCAGCTCGTTGATCTGCACAAGACTCTGGCCAGACAGCGTACACGTGGCTGTGGCTGATCGTCCAGAATGTGGAGCAGTGCCCTGCTTTAAAGCGCGAGCCGTTCGTTTCGGTATTCGTATCAACTTCAGTTACGGTCTCTGCGGTTGCGGACCTGTTCATCTCCAACTAAGGCAGACTTTGCACCTCAGATCCAAGCTCGAAAGAGTAGAGAGGAGTTTTGATATCTGATGCGCCCCTAAGAAACGGTTTGTGGCACCGAAACGCACTCAAACAACACCTCCAATCTGACAATTCACGTATGCTTTGGGAGAGGTGAAACTATGACTTAGGATCTACCATCTAAGACGCGCGCACAAACCTTTGGGTCTCTTTCTGTACGCCCCTCACCTTGAGAGGGATGTCCGCAGAGTAGGTAACGTTCTTCAGAACGAGGTACGCGCTTGGCGCACTGGCCGAAACTCTCTCCTCGCTGATTGGTAGGGCTGCACTTTGATGCGCTGCCAGTGCCAAGACGATCAGGGCGGCACACACCACGAAGAAGGATGGACAGCTCATCTGCAGACAGTTCCCAAAAGCTGAGAGATAAGAAAACACTGGTAAGCTCTTTCGGATGGAGGATCGTGAGAAGGTCTGCGATTGCCTCGTGGTCATGAGTTCACGCACAAAATGAATCTTAAGGCTGAGGCTGCGCTCACAAAACCCACAGCTAACCAGATCTGGCTCTCTTTATGAGGCATTGAGTCACTTACCCTGGCAGCTTCGCGATCGACTGTTGCTTCCGGGTTGTGAGAGGGCTTTTCTGGAAGTGAAGTGGCAGGATTCACTTTTCCTGGTAGCCGATCACTAGCGAATGAGGACAGTTTCGACTTTCGCTCCTGCCTGTGAGTTATAAAATTGCAAACAACTGCAAGACAGAATACGACGATGCCGGCCATTTCTGCATCCAGAACCGACATGCTGCAGGGCCCAATGGATGCTGGCAAGTGGGAGTCACACAAGGCATATGCTGCTACAGGGTGGTCCAGGGAATTGTCTTGCAATTAATAATTGACGGTTGAAAATCCTTTAAGTTGACTAATAAGCTACCAATAGGCTTTCAAAGATCTTACTGGCCGGTAGGCGATACAAGTTGCTCGTTTTCCTGCAAGGCAATCCCATCGCCTCGAACTTGACACCAGCGACTCTCTTATATATTAGCAATCGATACACTTGGAAGTTCCTAATATATAGTCGACGTTGCAGCAGCCTCCTTATTAGAAACTTGATAATCGTGTGTCTCTACGACCTCAAGGCAAGGAGGACCGTTAAGATCGCTGACGGCAAAGCACGGTGACAAATCTGAACAAGTAATATTCAACGACGTCAGAAAGCCTCGCACACCAGCAGTTGGACATTCTCAAGACGCCAGTACCAACTTGTATTGAATCATCAGCAACGCTAGCTTAAAGCGGGCATGATGGGAGTTGAGTTTCATTGACTATAGAAGTAGGGCGATAGTAATCTGGATCTGGTTGCTTAAAGGGGCGTCTTGCTATGTTTCAAGCAACGTCAGGATAGAATTAAGTTTTGGTCCTACGTGCTTGGCTGAGCGTTACAGAACCTGGTCACATCTTTCAACCCCGCTGACCAAAGCTGTTTCTTTCTCCCCCACGCTGGAGCCCTTCGAGTTGCCAGCACTCCCCGTCCCCCCGGGGATCCGCTGGGACGGGAATCACCATGACACCATCACCTCAGCCGGCCAGGAACGCCTCGGCTTCCGATCGTTGGTGGCGGATGGGAAGCTGCGTCAAGTGCGGGAACGGACGTCCAAGGGGTATCCATCCAATTCGCAGGTATTGTGCGCGCTTATGCGGAAGTTCTTTCTCGCGCCTGCGTTCATGAGCCATGAGCTTTCTAGTGGCTATGAAAGTTGGGGGGTGTGTTTTGGTCGCTACTCACGTCTGATGCACTTTTTAAGGTGGCTTGCTGATTAATCCCAGCGTTTGCCTCTTTTGCAGGTATTCTAGACGTTGCTTGACAGCTCGTCGCTTTTCTGGCAGGCTTAGAATATGCCTCCAGGGCCGGACATGTGTCAAACCTCACCCTCAATCCACTTTGTCCAGGCCACTCGGAGACTGGAGTTGATGTTCGTCAACTTCATTTTGGACACGCTAGAAAACTAGCTGGTCACCGGCACAAGTCTTGCGGACTGCGTCATCTCCAGCAAAATTATCCGGAGGTGAGCAATTTCGCGTTTGAATGCCTACTCCCACAGGTTTTCAGGTCAACCCTCTACTGTCTTACCTTTCGGTCGTTCGATGCTTGAAGGGCTTGGCGGTGAAGTCCCACATAAGACACTGCAAGTGGAAATTCATTGGCTAACATCCTGATGTATCGGGTTGCCTGAGTGTCTCATTGTGACCAGTTGCAAAGTTCCACAACCAGAGGAATTTCAAACATGGAGAAGAGCTGCGGTTTTGCAAATTAGCTTGGCCTTGTCGATCGAAGTTTTGGCGGTACCCCCAGAGGAAGCTGAGGACATGCTGCTTGACGATATGGTGGGGTCATCACAAAAGCTGGAAACGAAAGCTGAAGCCGAAGAAGAATCGTTGGTGTAACAGGGAGTGCTTCCACATTCACAGATACTAAGTGGGCGGTCAATAACCGATACTAATATCATATTGTACTGGGACAGTAATACTCGCTGCACATGACGGCATGCAGAAGTCCAACGCCTGCATGGTGCCGCGGCAGCTGCATGAGATGATTTAACATCCATGTACATGATGCGAATATAAGCGGCCGCCCACATGGTACATTTGAGATCGTACAAGACATTCAATCAGGACACAGGCGTGCCCTGTCATCAAAAGGCCCGATTCGAGTTGATCAATTGCGCTTGCATACAACTACCTTTGAAAGCTCTTGCATGTTCGAAAGATCGAAGTTGTGCATGGGCGGCTAGATGCGCGGACCCGCCGGGCAGGTAGATTGAAGCTTTCGAACTTGTGTGTATTGCCGTTGGATTCAGCGACTCTATGCGTGCATGCTGCCAGGGCGGCAGGACTGCCTTGCGATTCTGGGTCCTATCTCAAGTCGAGTGCACAGGTCCAGGGCATGACAGAGGATAACATCAGAGCACACTAATGAACATGGATGCCGAAGCGGCTGCGAATCTAGCAACTACTAGGTTACTTACTCTCGCAGTCAAGATACCACCCATGACGACATACAAGCGCAGTTCCTGGCATTAAGCACTCCGCTTTCGGTACGTGCCACTAGGTAGTTGGACTTCTGTCAAAAAGATGTAAGCAAGCAACTTTCCAGAATACAATCGAATTGAGTTCGTGATCAGATTTCGATGCTGTCTGGCTGCCATCAATGTCCAGATGAAAAATTAATTTTTTCAGGCGTCGGATTAGAAGTGGTACAAACGTTTGCGGGGCTGGGATCGGTATGACCCTGTACCCTGCATATCTTTGCACTGCTTGAACGATCACTTGCAACAGCGGGGCTAAACTTGCAACGCACGTTACTGGTATCGCCAGCATTGAAATTGATAACAGCCCGAGGTCCGGAGGCTGCTTCATTCTCAACTGTTCTTGTTTGTCTTCCCTTACTGGACGGTTCACAAACAGAGTCCTACAACGATAGTCGATCCTTACATATACAAACGGCGTTGTCCAGCTTCATTGTCCACCCTGAGAAGATGTCGTGGCCGTCCCATCGGTTGCATTCTCGTTGAAGGGCGTTACTGATCCGACATGGTCGTCTAAGAAGGAGCGCATGGCAGACCAAGAAAGCTCGTCCGCTTGGGGATTCGAGCCGTACGTATCCTGGAACAAAGCAATACAGCGTCCAATCACGAGACTGCGTACAGGGATATCCTATCTTCTACGCATACGTTCTCACAGCTTGCCAATTGGAAGTCCCTCCGCCTCGGGTACTTGGGACGTCCATTTTACTACTCAGGCAGGTTCTAAGAGAGCTGCTCATATTTACATCCAGAGACCGCAAAGGCTTCCTTCGAGAACTTACTGTGGACGGTTCTGTGAAGGCGTGGAAGGATCCGGGATAGTCGATGATTTTGTAGGAGATGTCGGCAGCCTTCATCTCGGCCTGGCAGGCAAAGTGCTTACACTGAGCTTGCGGTCCAAATAACACGCGGGTTGCTTATCATCGTAGGAATACCAAAAGACCACCGGAGTTAGGGCTTTGCTGCTCTTCAAAGAACACCGACGGAGTTTCTCCACTTTCTGATGGTTGACTCCTCTCTTTTAATTGAATACTGGGAACTAGGTCATGAACCTTTACCAAGACTATCATTCTGTGGTTCTCTTCAAGCGCACGGGATTTTTGTTTCTTGCGTCGCGTTCAATTGCTCGCAACGGTGCCTTTGCAAAAAGAGAATCATCCAGTCAGCTTCGCAGTGAAGCTGCATAAACGCTTTTACAAGTGCGAGAGCTTGCCGTGAAGTTTCCCCGGCCTTCCACGCTTGTATCGTTTCCCCCTTGTAGCAGAAGAATCTCGATGGGGGCGTTTGGCATGATCGTGGAACCGACGGTGTCGAGCTTCCCCGCGTGGAAGCCCACAACGCCTGCACGTGGCAGCGAATGGTCCGACAAACCAAGGCTTGGTGGGCGAGTTGCAAACAGGGAATGAGCCTAAAGAAAGACACTGTGGGCGCTGGTAAGAACGCAGCTGGTAATCTACAGTCAATAATTGGTTGTCTGTAGAAGCTCTACACCCCCAGGGCTTCGTATGAACAGGATCGGAAGCAGCAGATGAGGCCAGACGGATCTTTATATACACCTAAGTCGGAACTGAGTGTACGAGTGTAGCCAGACAACCAGTCAAATATGATTTAAGTTGGGCAAGCGCTGTAAATTCGCCCCTTCAGAACAGCACTTTGCCTGTCGGACTCTCCTATAAGCTGTTCTGTGCATACACACGCTTTTACTTAGCATTAGAGCTTTACTTACCGCTCAATCCGTCAGTGCCGTTTGGATAAGCGCGTGCCAGCTCGATGATTCCTGTGCCACCCAAGCAGTAGCCCACAGCACCCAGCCTAGCGGTGGCCACATTCGGAACCTTTCTCAACTGCGCCAGACAAAAATATTGCGCAAAATCTCAGATAAAAACTTACAAAAAGCAGTCCTCGTGAGAAGCTCGATAGCAGGTACCCGGAAAGCAGATGACCGCAGGAGATCAGAATCGGAGAACGAAGGCCTAAGTAACGGCAGATTTGGAACGAGTCAAGGCCATGGCTTACGGTTGCGAGAGCAGCGACCATCCGGCCCCGGAAAATATCCGGATGGTTGACTAGCTGCAGGAGGTACTGGGCCCTCAGATCCACGGGAAGTGAGGGGCCTTGAACCACGTCGCTGCCGTAGATGTCTCCAACGAAGACTGCAAAAATACGTCAGGCGGCCGGGTAAGAATTGAGCTGTCATGTCCGATAGGTGATTGAAATCAGTAGACGCAGGGACTCGGAGTCGGTGCTGATCCGACTCTCACAACGACCGGTATCCTCTCTTGAGAGGAATGACAGTATCTACCAAAACACTGCTTTGATTAGGAAAGGAATCCCGTGCGTGCTTTTCTCCTTATCATGGATTACAGAAGCAAAAGTCCTGGCAGGTTCCCAAAAAGGCAATGTGAAGAAGCGACCTCCGATACAAGATGGAAGCCCGTCTTCATTGCCTGCTTCATTGCAATGAGGACGTCGCGTTTTTGTGTGCTCGCGCACCTATGTAGCCCAGCGCCGCGAGCATTTTGGCCCGGTAGTATTCGTATCCCCCGATGCCGTCCCAGTCAGGGAAGACGACAAGGCCCGGACGGGGAGCGCTGATCCGCTTGTCGTAAGCCAGGTAGCCCTGGCAAAGGAAAGGGTATGTCCGTTGAGGAGCACGATAAAGACCGAGAAGAAGATCGTTGCAGCTCCTCAATCTGCAGGATTGCTTTTGGCCAGAAAGTGCGGTGGCTGACGGTCCAGTATATGGAGCAGTGCCCTGTGATTCAGTGCGCGCCTTTCGTCTGAACTTGTCGCACCTCCAGTACGGTCTCTGCTCTTCCGGACTATGTCATTCTCACGACGACAGAGTGAGAGTAATCTAGACCCAGGCTCAAAAAGCTGCAAAGGGCTCTGAAATCTGGGCGAACTTTGAAAACGGATTATTACCCCAGAAGGCACAGAAACCCTTCTTCAATGCAGATCTTGAGAAGGAAAGAACGTGCGTAAGACCTAACGCCTACAAAGAAGAACCACAGAACCCCTGGGGTCTCCTTGTGTACACCCTGAGTAGAGCCTCACCATGAGAGGGACGTCGGCAGAATAGGTAACATTCTTCATGATGAGGTAGGCGCTTGGGGCACTGGCCGAGACTGCCTCCTCGCTAATGTTGAGGGCTGCACATTGGTGCGCTGCCAGTACCAAAATGAACAGGGCGGCAGGGACCAGAAAGAAGGATTGAAAGTCCATCTGCAACCACATTTGAAAGGAAGTGAACGCAACACGGAAGCACCGAAGAGTGATTTCAGTTGCGAGAGGGCCCAAAGTCCCCTCTTGATCATGCTGAAAGAGGCAAAAGAAAGTTGCAGGTGGATGTTGCGCTTTCTCGAAGCTTTGTGACCAGATCTGGCCCATACGATCCAGCGTTTGAGTCACTCACCGTGGAAGCGACCGATGCTTTTGGGAAGGCTCGGAGAGGGCTTTTGCGAAAGTAAAGAAGCGAAGCGAACCTCTGTGTCTCAAAAACCAACCCCGAGCGTTCAAAGACGATCGCATTCTGTTTCTGCCTGCAAGCTATGAATACACATGCAAGCTTTGTCAACAAGCTGCTACGAGAAGGATACGATGACGCCAGTCATTTGTGCATCCCAAAACGACATGCTGCAGGGCCAAATGGATGTCGGCATGTGCTGCAACAGGGTGGTTCAGCGAATGTTAAACGGATGAAAAGATTCTCTAAGTTGACTAGTGAGCTACAAGTAGGCTGTTGAGAAAATGTACGTACCGGTAGGCGATTCATTGCTCGGCCTCCTGCAACAATCCAATCGACCTCGAACGTGGTACCAGCTATTGGCTAGGCCTTAGCAATCAATCCTTCTGGATCAAGTTCTCGACAGTCGAAGTTGTAGTAGACTTCTTATCAGTTCTTCTTTATAGCCTCGAAGTATTAAGGACCAATAAGATCTTCCTAACGTCGGTGCACATCACCTCTTCAGATTCGCCACCGTGCAAAGCACCGACGTCAGAACCTCGCAAACCAACAGATAGACATCTCAAGATCACGTCAAACCGAGTCGCGAGTAGCAGATAAAGGATTGACAACAACGCTTATGGTCGATCTTTCCATCGTCGAAGCCGATGAGCATATGCACCTACAATTTGTGCGCAAAGTTTCAACAAGGGGGTTTATACCATCACTGAAGTCTTAGGGTACCTCACTCAAGCCTCTTTAACCAAACTCTTGACGGATGGACTTTATTGGAGAGCTTGCTTGACTTGCCTGTTTAATTGTGTAAGAATCGAGGCTACTCCTCGATCGAAATAGCTGAGCAAGACTGTCGAGCTGCCTCACAAAATCCCATGTCGCTACTAGCTGTCGTCCCTTTGAAGCAGACGAAACTGTTCTGAACAGCGCGGGTTATCATGGCTGCAAGGTTTTATTCGCAGTTCACTGGTCTCCTTACAGCTGCCGCTTGTCACTCCGCTAGTCTAGCTCCGGTTTTGAAACTTATACTGGCCCCTTTGCTCTCTACGTCCTCATGATTATCCTCTCGTTTCCGGACCAGGACGGGAGAGTGCTTTCAACTACTGGTAGTCCTCCTTCGACGTTCAATCTACGGCCTACATGTAGCCTGCTGGGAAAGAAGAAGGAACTTACGCATATGGTCAATCAAACTATCCTCACTGGCGGAGGACTGGGAAGATCGAGTGGAACTCGTGACAACAAAGCTCCAAACCATTCCGTCGTTTCTTCGGCTTAAGCGAGTCAACCTTGACCAGGGTGTCCATGGAATGGCAGAATCATCAAGCGCAAGCTGAGTCTTCTTTTGTCACGACTTGCCGTTGACTTATGATGTGGAATATTTCAAGATTGTTTGCAAAATCTGCCCTGATCATGAGGCCAGGGTTAAGGAAGCCGATCAGCCGAAGCCTGCGAATTGCCAAACTTGTGCGCCTCTGCTCTGAACGGCACTTTGACGAGGAAGGCTGAGAGCTCAACCGAGTCCAGAGGAATGATGCAACGATGTATCAATCAAACACTA
>DF237388.1:65254-76985 GCA_000708835.1 Klebsormidium nitens | reverse complement strand
TCGCACCGACATAAGACCGCATGACAGCTGTCACGCTGTATGGGCTCGTTGCTGTGACGGCTCGACTACACGTGCCAGCTATGCCTCATGCTAGTTACTAGGGCTTTCCGCCATTAGCTATATAGGGTTTCACCCATTGCGGCCATAGGGTTTCTGTAAGTTGCCGGATATCGCATGATCGCCAGACATCCGCATGATTGCATGAGAGTGGCGCTGAGCCACCCGGTTATCCGCCGCCCATGACCGCGGTTGAGCCACGTCGACCCGGCGTGCACTTTAGTGCCCGGCTATCGCGAGTACCAAATCGGGTACGTACCGGGTACACGTACTTTTGAGATAAGGTTGGATAACCGCACGCGCGACACGACTCCGAGGTTGCGCTATGCGAATATCCGGTTCCGAGTTGCGGGACTACCATCGACTCGACTACCATTAGCTTTTAGATTGCATCGTAGACTCAGCTTATATAGACTAGGTTACGCACGAGACTCCTAGCTAGTATTGTGTAGACTTGAGATTGCAGACTCGGTAGCATATTCGACCGTAGCTATATAATCGTAGACATTTGCTCATGTCAGTTTAGAACTTTGCGCGAGTTAGGTCCGAACACCACGTTCCAGCGATAGAGTCGCCACACTCTTGACACTGTCCTAACTCAGCCAGTATTGCCATCGACTCCACGCTCCACTACTCGTTTCAGCCTGTGCCAAGCTTTTTATGGGATCATGGATGATGTGTGCATGCCATATGAGTGACCTGGAAAGACGTATCTTTTTCATTTCCGCCGTTAGCTTGAGCGCCTCAGTCTATTCATTGACATGATATCGCACCGACATAAGCCTACCGCATGACAAACTCTGGATGGCATGCGTACTAACATAAGTAGTTTAAGATTGGCTGCTACCGTGACTTAAGAGCCGTAATTCAATAATTGCCCGACCGTCTTGGGCAATGCGGAATCTTGCGAACTCGAAGTCTAAGTAATGCATTCTTCATATCAACCTTTTACTCGTCCGTGTTTGGTAGATGCATGACCTTCGAAAACGGAACGTACAGGCAAGATCAGCAAAAGATTAGATAACAGATTTGAAGTACACTTTAACTGCCTCTCGGTTAGTACACTCGGTACAGATTTGAAGTACACTTCTCTTTGTGCACCCTATGTCCCATATCTTATCCTCAAGCCACAATGATACATTTAACAAAGTCGTGACAGATCGAGGGCCTGAGGCCCTTTGTCAGGGAAACATCTGGGATGCCGGCCAAACGCTCAGAGACATTCCGCGAACTCGAAAGGCCTCCTTTTCTTCTCATACTAATAACGGGGTCTGCTGTAGTACGTCTTTGGGACGTCTGTATGCATCTGAAACGACCAAAATCATTGACGTCTAGCTGTTTCCTTGCACCGCCAGCAAGCCTTATGACAGGGTCACAAGGCCAGTACGCCCAGTTTAGCGGCTGTCGCGCTAGGTAAAGATCGGGTACTAGAAACGCGGCCGTCACAGCAGCACTGCGGCAAAGTTGTGCTTCGCTCAATACCTGGCCGGTATCGTCGAAAAGTTGTCACCTGGTGTGGCCGGCCGTACTCTTTGGTGCCACCTACGCGCACGCGCATTTACCGTGTGTCATCTTTAGAACCGGTTTTACAGCGTAAGTGGATATGTTCAACCGTTGTCTATGAAAGCCTGGAATGCGGTGTCGTGCATCGCAAGATCCGAATGGAGCCTCTGCATGGAGAGCCTGGTTTGAAAGCACGATAGTAATCTCAAACTTAGCTTCCGCTTTTATCCTTTTATCCTTTTATCCTTCTGGACAGAGCCGTTCGAGAATCTCGGGCGAGGACGAAGATTCATCTGTTTATACTGTAAACCAAACGGGGTGATTTTGGGCGTCATTGACATCCAACCTGACTGCCGGATCATAGCGAAATTAGTGCCAAAGCTCATAGAGGAACATTTTTGCCGTTGATTCCACTAGTTCGAAACGACTTTCCAAACGAATTTTTCCAACAAAACGTTCGGCGGCACGTAAGCTGGCTGGACGGCGCGCTCGGAAACCAACATTTACAGTCATATCTTAGCAGCTCTTACAAGCGTTCGTGCTCGCGAACACTTTCGCGCAGAAAATTCCTGCCGGAAGCGAAAAGTCCTCTGCGGCTCTCACCATGGTTTACCCCGGGCACGAACATAGAGACGGTGCTCTTGGTATTGTCCGCGTGAAAGGAGCGCATGCACCGGGAGGCTCGACTTGCCAAGCCGGTGCCCGGTAAAAACCTCCTGGCATGCATCACGAGCGCGCGCACAGTGGCGGGGTACCGAGGTTTACATTGAAACCAGAGGATTGATTGAAGGGCGGGCACGAGAAGCACTGGGTGCGATTATCGTTTGTAGGGTTGTAACGATGAATCTGGTTCTGAATGACGATGACGACGAATCTTCGAAATTGAACGAAGAGCTTGAGCAAAGGAGAAGGAGAGGGGATATTTGCTTGAAGTGATCCGATTCGCCCTGGTACCGACACAGATTCTAACATTCTACGGAGGTGATACACTGCGCTTGCGCTAGAAGTGCGCTTCTGTAAAGTGAGGCCTCAACAGCCCCTGCGGAGTGGCCCTCAACGATCGAGTCTCGTGAGTACCTGGAGGGACACCTGCTCGAAGTGCCACGATCTGTCTGCACCTCGAATTTGCCCTTGGCAAGAGCAAACACCAAGTGAAGAAAATGCACATTTTAAGCGATTATACTGGCCAGCTTTGCAGATCATGAAAGTACAGTCTTCGCGGTTCCAAATTCGTTCCGATCCGTACCGCTCATCAATCTCTTGCTGAACCTATCAGCACAAGATCATCACAAACTCGGAATAAAATCTGATGAGTCCTCTAGTTCTTACTTTCAGTGTATCTATTGAAAAAGTGGGCCGCTCATATTGGCACATCTGATTCAGATCCGTTCTTTGCGCCTTGATTTACACGCGTGTTGAGCTAGAGCTCCCCTCCGGCGGAGCTCGCGAGCGGGCGCGGCTCTGTAGCGCGCTCCGTTATGTTCGTCACCAGACTCCCCGCCTCCTCGCCACGCGCGTACACCTTTTCGATTTTGTCCGCCAGACTTTTTATTTGGCTCTCCTTCAGAACCGGGTCGTCCGTCACCGTATACATCTGGAACGTGACGCGGATCGGGAAGCGCGCGTCGCGCTCGAGCTTAAACCCTCCCAAACCCCGGAAGGGGCCGCACGTTTTGTCCGACGCCCGCAGCGTCGCGTACTCCAGGCCCGCGCGCGGGGAGGCATCGCGCGCGTGTTTGCATGCTTTGCGCGCGGACCCGGCCGCCGCGCCGCCTCTGAAACTGCATTTGGCGCTTTCATACCCAGAATGGTACCGCCGTTTGGGCGCCGGGCGCTGCTTCAGCGGGATCTGGAACAGGAGAAGCGCGTTCCGATCTAGTTCGTCGTCTGTCATCGCGCCCGCCTCCGGAACCCCGCGCTCGCGCCGGTCCTGCGACAGGCGCTTCGCTAGGAACATCGCGGCCGCGCCGCCGCGGTTGAAGAGCAGCTTGTCGTCGTCTCCAGTGATGACGTGGGCTGACGTCCCCTGGGAGCTCGCCATGATAACTAGAGCGGCGGGGTCGTCCGGGCGCGCCTGGTAGCTGAAGAGCTGCGGGCAGAACTCCGTCTCGCCGCTGACGCCGCACCGGGCAGCACGCACGCCTGCGCTGACGCCAGCAGGACGCCATCGCGGTCCAAAATCAGGTCAGGCAGACCCAGGGTCTCGGTTACGTAGTCCTTGAAGCTAACCCGCTTTAGGTTTCCAGCGGGTTTCTCGTTGCCGGTGGTCACGCTGAAGAAGCTCATTGGGACGTCAGCGGTGACGTCAGCGAAGTTGGGCTTGCGGATCATCGGGAGATCAAAGTCGGCCACGTGGAGGGTGAGGTCAGCAATGTTGGGCCCCCAGCAGCTGTTCTTGGTACGAGCGGTGTCCTCCCAAGAAACGGTCTGGATGGCCAGGCCGTAACTGTGGGCCAGGCTGATGTTGCTGGCGAGATCCTCCAGGGACGCAATCTCTTCAACTAGAGACGAGTCCATTGTTATCTGCAGATGTGGACGAGTATTTGATGAGGTGAAGCCACCTGGCGGATTACTCCTCTCCCTCTTGAGATCCAGGGGTTTCAGAGGGACACATAAGGTGAAGCTATTGTGAGTCCTGGCACAAACGAGGAAGAAGTGGTCATGTTATACGCCGATTCTGGTGACTGAGATTCTCGAGACGTCTTTGGCTGCTTATTAGGTTTGAAATGTTCGTCTAGTGACTGCATTTGTCCAGGATTTCAAGAAAAGAGACAACTTGTTCCAATGCAAGGTACAAAACGTCCATGACAAATGATAGCGGAACCCGATCGGAAGACATGGTCAAGTTTGAATGCAATGTCAATTGTCAAGTCAGAAAGCCGGAGACAAAGCGCTGCGAGAGTAGATACCTCCAAGCTACCGCTGCCAGGAGCAAGAAGTAGACAATAATCCTTGCATTGAGAGAAATTCGAAGTTGTGACCAATTGACGACTCAGAATTTGTGATTCTTCACGTTGCTCATCTTGTATTTCGTCTTCCTTTTCATGAACAAAACCGTACACTACATCGCGATGTGACTTCAGACCGCTGCTGTGCAAAGACGATCGTCCTCAGGCCTTGTTACGGAACTCTTGAACAAAGTCTTTCAAGGAAGAAAGACTCGTCTTGGTCTTGTGCAAGCCAATACATTTCTAGTTACATGTTTCGTGCAACGCAGGAGCACTGACCTGGGCTTTCACAATCAAAATCGGCATACAAGCGGATGAAAAGCGTCAGAAGGTTAAACAAACTTTAGGCTAGCTCTGGTGAAGTCCCCTTACCTTTGTGCTTGTTTGCCGGGCAAATTTGCTTCCTTATTCCAGGAACGGGCGGCGATCAGAACTTGAACCTGAACCCCCAGTTTTGTGAGCGCTTCAAACTTCCTCGCTGCACCGTCATGTGCAGATCTTCTGGTGACTAGGTCCCTTAGCAAGCGCAGGCTTTGTCAGGCTGATTGTGGACACCACCTTCAGAAGCTCCTTCACTTTCACAGCCGTTACTGACTGACCCATGCGCTGTAGTTTACCCGGCTGCAAAGCTGATCGAGGATTGGAATTTGGAGCGATGTGAGTGTCACAAAAGAAGGTCGTGACAGCACGGCCGTCGGCTACTCGGATGCCAGGTTTGCCGTGTCAGCAGTAACGTGACCTGAGGTCATGGAGGGACGTGCCTGAGCAATCGATAGCCGTCAATGCACGCTGTGCAGAATCGACGGCGAAATTTGGAAGCTGTTGTGAGACGTCAGGTGCACTTCGCAGGTTCCTGAGGTACTGCAACCTCTTCTCCTGCATCTAGATACTCAGTATGGGCGCTATGATGCAAGCGGCTTGAGGGTGTATGTTGGCCTTCCAATTCCTAAGTTGTCAGCCGTGAAACCCCGCTCTCCCAACTCTACCCAACAACCTGACAGCCGTCGATCAGCCGCACAGCTTGTGAATCGACGGCTGTGATTGCTCAAACACGTCTGCGTGTGCCCTCCGCGCGGAAACGTCACTGCTGACGCGACTCTTGACCTCGAAAAGTGTCAAAACTCTCACTACTACGCCAGATCACTCTGTTTGGTGAAGCGGGCCTACTGCTGTGAGGTTTGAAGGCGGCCACAATGTCTTTTCAAAGTCTGCGCTTGCTGAGCAAATCCCTTTTACCAAAAGCTGTAAGACCGTCTACTGCAGCCAGGAGGTTTATCGTGAAAGCAAACCCCGCGCTCACACTACAGGGAGTCTTGAACGCCACCCCTTCCGGACAAGGAGCTTCAGCATACAGGACCACGGTAAGTGCACACAAAAATTTTGTTCAACCTTTTGTCGTTTTTCAGCTGCTCTTATGTCCCTGCTTCAGGAATCTAGAGTCGGTGCTGATTTGTCGCAAGAGGAACCTTTCGAGGCTTACACGTTGAGACGAAGACTCGGAATCTTCTTGAGGGAGTTTGTTCAAAGATCATGTTGTAAAGAGCTTGAGAACACTTGATTTATGTGAAGTGATTTGCCACAAGCTTGAGACTGAAGTTCTTAACGACGGATTAGACTCTTGAAAGGGAGAAGAACGACAAAATGGGAAAAGATTAAAATTAACAGATTTGAGATCAGTGTCGTCAAATGGTCACAGCTTCTCCCGAAAGCTCGGAGGATTGGTTACCTCTTTCAGTTTCGCAGATAGAAACCCCCGCTCGGCACAGGCATGAGTCATTCTAGCAGCACTCTGTGGCCTTTCTATAATTTCATAAAAAGAGGTAGCTTGCTCCTGTTCTGAGCTCAGATTCCGCTGTGCATAGACTTTGGCGGAGCTTCGTATGCTACAAACACACAACTGGAAAGCAGATCAAACCATGCCAACGTGATAAATCCAGAGACGCCTCGGGAACCTTCGTGATCGAAATTAGGCTTCTGCTTGTCCGATGTCGTATTGGAAGTTCTGCAATTCTGCAGGAGCTTCACCGTTGTCTGTGTCCTTGGACTCCTTTCTGTTTCGCACGCCAAACAACAGTAAAGGGAGAACATTTCCAAGAAAAAGTTCGCGCCCTTCAACCTTCGACAGCGCTTTCCATTCTCTGCCAGGTGAAAATGGAGTCGCCTCTAGTTCGTGAGATCGCGTCCCTGAACTGTAACGCCAGCAACAGGAGCCTGGCCCAGAGTTACGGCCAGGCCATCCAGACCGTTTCTTGGGAGGACACCGCCCGCACCAAGAACAGCTGCTGGGGCCCAAACATTGCTGACCTCACCCTCCACGTGGCGGGCTCCCGTCTCTCGATGATCCGCAAGCCCAACTTTGCTGACGTCACCGCTGACGTCCCAATGAGCTTCTTCAGCGTGACCACCGGCAACGAGAAACCCGCTGGAGCCCTCAAGCGGGTCAGCTTCAAGGACTACGTAACCGAGACCTTGGGTCTGCCTAACCTGATTCTTAACCGCGATGACGTCTTGCTGGCGTCAGCGCATGCGTGCGTGTTGCCATGCGGCGTCGGCGGCGAGACTGAGTTTTGCCCGCAGCTCTTCAGCTACCAGGCGCGCCCGGACGACCCCGCCATTCTAGTTTTCGTTGCGAGCTTCCAGGGGACGTCAGCCCACGTCATCACCGGGGCTGCCGACAAGAGCTCTGCTCTTCAACCGCGGCGGCGCGGCCGCAATGTTCCTAGCCAAGCGCCTGTCGCAGGACCGGCGCGAGCGCGGGGTTTCGGAGGCGGGCGCGATGACGGCCGACGAACTAGATCGGAACGCGCTCCTCCTGTTCCAGATCCCGCTCAAGCAGCGCCCGGCGCCTGAATGGCGGTACGACTCGGATTGTGACGAATGCTGTGAGATGTCAGTGTTCGCTGGCGCCTGCGAGATGCCGGGTGCCGCTCCCGACGAGCGCATCCGCGAGGCCGCGCTCGCGGGCCTGGAGTACGCGACGCTACGCGCGTCCGACCAAACCTACGGCCCCTTCCGGGGTTTGGAAGGGTTCAAGCTCGAGCGCGACGCGCGCTTCCCGATCCGCGTGACGTTCCAGATGTATACGGTGACGGACGACCCGGTTCTGAAGGAGAGCCAAATAAAAAGTCTGCCGGAGAGGATTGGGAAGGTGTACGCTCGTGGCAAGGAGACGGGGAGTCTGGTGACGAACACGACGAACCGCGTGACGAAACTGCGCCCGCTCGGAAGCGTCACCGGAGCGGAGCAGATGCCGCTCTTCAACTTTTAGCGTCTGAAGGAGCAGCCGCTGGTTGGATGAGGGGCGACCCTGGTCGATAAGTTTCTTGAAAGAACCAATAATGGAAATAGAAGATACGTATTAGATCGAGTCGACAGAAGCAAGTTAAGATGTGTGTGAGGTGGTGATCTTGGAAATTAGTGCTCAAGGGATCGACAAGCGCTGCACACTTGCTGGAAAACATATGCAACTGGTGGACGTGACTAGTTGAATTTGAGTCACGAACTGGAAGGTTTTTGAGCTCATGTGCATTGTGCATCGTGTGCTGTTTGGCTCTGACCGAAGGCTCGAAAAACATGCGCGTCACACTGCTGCTCTCTTTCTCTTATTTGAACCTCCATTTTAATGTTTCACTATATACGAGAATCCTTTTGAAATCAGAGATATAGTCTCTGGTTTCGAAAACAGTTTCCCGAGGTTACTGGCTTTTGAGACCCTTTTGCTATCTGCGTCCATATCTATCCAAGACGGTCTCATTCTGGGGCTTTCGAACGAAACCGTTTTGCTTTCGATCAAGATTTGGTTTTTAAGACTAAGATGGAGTCAAATTTTATGGTCCCAAAACCTGCCGTCGTTATATATACCCTATGTATACTACTTATTGAACTTTCATAAGTCTGCATCGTCGTCCGCAGTGCCACCCACGATGCTTGAGGTTGGTGTTTAACGGGTTTTCAACGGCATACTATGAATGCTTAGCTGCTTAGATCTTACGCCCCTAAGAACGTGCACGGCGGGCCTGTTTCCTTGCTTATCGTACAAACCACTATCTTTCACTTGATTTATCGACGGGTCCAGTAAAAATCCGTATCTCCTGAGCGGCCCCCTAAGATTTACTTGCAAAGCTGCCGCTCTTCTTCCCATGACAACTGCTCCGTTCCGTTCCCTCCCAAGCTATTCCGCACGCAGGTTAAAGGACGGCATCTGCTCCGCTCCCATCACGCTCCCGAGCGGGCGCGGCTCCGTTGCGCGGTTCGTTGTGTTGGTCACCAGACTCCCCGTCTCCTTGCCGCGCACGTACACCTTTTCGATTTTGTCCGCCAGACTTTTTATTTGGCTCTCCTTCAGAACCGGATCGTCCGTCACCGTATACATTTGGAACGTGACGCGGATCGGGAAGCGCGCGTTGCGTTCGAGCTTAAACCTTGCCAAACCTCGGAAGGGGCCGTAGGTTTTTTCGGACGCGCGCAGCGTCGCGAATTCCAGGCCCGCAAGCGGGGAGGCGCGGCGGCGGCTTCCAGTTGCAATGGGGATGTATGGTCTAACGAAGCCGGTAGCTTCGGACCGCTGTTTGAGCGGAATCTGGAACAGGAGGATCGCGTTCCGATCTAGTTCGTCATCCGTCATCGCGCCCGCCTCCGAAACCCCGCGCTCGCGCCGCTCCTGCGACAGGCGCTTCGCTAGGAACATTGCGGCCGCGCCGCCGCGGTTGAAGAGCAGCTTGTCGGCAGCCCCGGTGATGACGTGGGCTGACGTCTCCTGGGAGCTCGCAACGAAAACTAGAATGGCGGGGTCGTCCGGGCGCGCCTGGTAGCTGAAGAGCTGCGGGCAAAACTCAGTCTCGCCGCCGACGCCGCATGGCAACACGCACGCATGCGCTGACGCCAGCAAGACGTCATCGCGGTTAAGAATCAGGTTAGGCAGACCCAGGGTCTCGGTTACGTAGTCCTTAAAGCTGACCCGCTTGAGGGCTCCAGCGGGTTTCTCGTTGCCGGTGGTCACGCTGAAGAAGCTCATTGGGACGTCAGCGGTGACGTCAGCGAAGTTGGGCTTGCGGATCATCGGGAGACGGGAGCCCGCCACGTGGAGGGTGAGGTCAGCAATGTTGGGGCCCCAGCAGCTGTTCTTGGTGCGGGCGGTGTCCTCCCAAGAATCGGTCTGGATGGCCAGGCCGTAACTCTGGGCCAGGCTCATGTTGCTGGTGTTCATATCCAGGGACGCGATTGTCTGCACTAGAGACGCATCCATTCTGCAAGATGTGAAATGGGTAAATCAGAGTGGTGGACGGAGACACCTGGCGACTTGAATTGAAGATAGCGTCGCGCTCTGGCTTCGAAATTCTAGATCATCATTCTTGGCTTTCGCAGTTGGGACGCACTGCCTGGGTTTTGCAACTAGTCCCTCTTGGCAGCGCTTCTTGTTCGTACCTCTCACTTACACCTCCAGACCTTTTACTCTCACCCTTTCTACAGGGCTCAACTATAAATTCATTATGTAGTGCAATGGACGCGCAAACGTATCTTACTCTGCAACCAGGTGTGTGAATCTGACGGTTTGCAGAACAATCTGAAGCGCGTTTCGACACGAATTCAAAGACGTCCTTAACGAGGACTTTCGTAACAGCCAAATCAAGAGGCGAGCCTCCCTTCTGGACTTTGCGGCTTCGAATGTAAGCTCGACCACTTTAAAGTTCTATAAGCGTCAAACACCCCACTGTCGAGTTCTTTGCAATCGTAAGCCGTTGTCCGTTTGATGCTGTGTCCTCTTCCTCTTCGTAAATGGTCCAAGATCCGGAACCATGCTTTGAGCTTTGAGATACTCAACAGCTAATATACCGCAAAGACCTGAGGTCTGAGATGCTGAACCAACATATCTACCAATCGGAAAAGTGACCGCGAAATGGGCTTCGAAACATTCACGTCGGCCTTCACCTCGGGTTTTGCCGCCTCCCCCAGGAGAGACAGCAAGAGCAGCCCATTCCTGTAGTTCCAAAAGCTGCATCGAATCAACACAGGAAGGGTTAGCGTGCTAATCAGGCTGGATAACCAGACTTGAGTCTGGTTCTTCAGCCAATATCCAGACTAGTTGTGACCATGTGAAGAGTCTGGTCCCTGCTCGAGGCTGGTCACTGAAATCAGTAGAACCAGCTTCGAACCAGCCCGTAATCGACCCTCGTGAACCGCCAGAAAAACGGTCGGTTAACTGTCAGGAAACGCTTGCAAGCGGGAAGCAAGTCTCACAGAAAGAGATGAGAAGGAAGAGGGTCTTTATGAGACGTCCATATCAGGCCTCCTCTCACAAACAGAGTCCAATCAGTCCAGTACAGCGTTGAGTGGCCCTAGTGCGGTTCTCTTGAGCAATTGCAGTCGGTCCAAAACTAGCTCGTTTCTAACTAACGGTTGACCTTTCGTTCCTGGTCAGTCTCACGAGCCCAGAACGCGCATCTAGCCAACATAGGAAGCCTAATCAATTGACGACTTTTGGGATATGCGACTCCTGCATTAAATTCAACCAGAGGTCGTCCCCCTTGGGTAGAACCACTGGTTACAGAAAGTCAACCTGTCACAGATTGAAAAGCTGTCCCGAGGGGAGTATCATCTTTCCTTTATCATCCGGGCTTTGTCACAGATATGTGGACACAATTTTTCAAGAAAAACAACAGGGTTTTCATGCCCTTGTCTTGTGAGCCACGAGATTTTGGAAACGATGTTCCTTACAAAGCGAACACCTGACCTAGTAGGGCTTTACAAGGATGATCACATAAAAGCAATGAGATGAGTTAAAAAGTCAACGGGCCGGCAATCCATTCTGGTACAGCGCCCCTTACCTCTGAGGCTGTGACAATCGCAGTGCCTGGCCTACTTCCAATCATAGGCAGCGTTCGGGACTCCCTTGTTGTGGCCACGGACTGTACTTTCACAATCCTTGCTGAGCGTAGATCTGCAGAGCCTTCTTGTGTCTGCAATTACCCCTCGTATGCCAAAGTGCCCAGACGGAATTGTAGAATTGCCTGGACCAACCTGGAGCGCTCAAACAAGTCACTGCAATGATGGCATCCAAGCGAGACCCAGAGTTCTCAACAAAAGCCGGATTCTGCAGCTAAACTAAGGAGTTCTCAACTACAAGGCGGCCTGGCGCAGTTTAAGACGCACTAAGTGTGACGATTCGAGTCTATGAATCTTCATATCGAACTCGTCCCAGTATATTGTCCGCGCGCGTATGGCGT
>DF237388.1:0-65234 GCA_000708835.1 Klebsormidium nitens | reverse complement strand
AAGGGAAGCGAAACTCAGCATATAATACAGAACTCTGGTTTCTGCAAGAGGGCGCTTCCAGGTTTTCCATGGCTGCTGCATAGGCGACAGAGTTTCCGCTTCGTTCTCTGATCGTATTGCCGCTTTATAGCTGAGGCTTTAGGGCAAACGTCACACTAAGTGTTGGGAGCTGCCGTTGTTCTGCAATTCCAAGGCGGTGCAAATTGTTGTAGATTCGCCCGGCCGACCTGCAGAGGGACTGAGAGATTTGCGTAGCGGCACGTAGCTGGCGGAAGAGCGCGCTGGGTACAGAGACGGTCAACGGGGATCCCTGACCACTGCATGTGCCGGTTTCACCTCGTTTCTCAGTTTGATTGGACGTACATAGATTATAGTTCGGCTGCCACGCCAATCAGTCACCGCCAAGAATATCGCTAGCTGATTGCAGTCTGTCGTGAGCGCCGCACTAAGATGAGAGATGCTTCATCAGGACCAAGCCGTTACCTCAAAGATGCGGAAAAGAGACGATGGTTGAACCCCTTTCAAAAGTCACAATGGCAGTTCCGTACTCGATGTAGGGGGATCCCCATCATTTCGCAACTAGGGCTGGAAAATTTCGGAACGTACTGGCCGCTAGTATGAAGTTCATCTTGTGTCCAATCGGAAGGCCGTAATGCGCCACGCTGGCAACAACTTCCACACCAAGCCGGCCGGGCCTTATTTGCGCTTTCTCAGCCATGCTCCAACTTCTTTCTGAGCTGATTCCAAAGGAAGGCGGTGCCTGTGTTCCTGCATTCTCTTGTAATAGTATACGGAGCCGAGGATTGTAAGGAAAGAAAATCCTCCTTCTGGCATCGCGTGTCTAGGGGTCACAGATTAGGGTTCCGGGTGTCTAACTTGGAAGCGTACCGTTTGAGACCAGAATGGACCTGCAGGTGTCACCAGAGACGCGCTTTTTAACTGTAGATGGGGACATCGGGCTGGAGGAGGAGGAGGGGCGGAAGCTGTCAAGAAACAATATCCTCAACCAGAGCGCCAAAAACTTAGAGCTCTGCATTGTGGCACGCCCACGCATATGATGCTGAAAGGGGATATGCTTGAGTGATCATCAAGCATGTGACTGTTGTGTTCTATCGGACAGGCCTTGGAGCATTCTGCTTAAGGCCCTTGGGTTTCTGTGTCAGCCAGCTTGTCTTCATGCTTCGCAAGTTGCAGACAGTTGCCTTTTCTGATTGCAAGCCCAATATGACCTTTGCATCTCCACATAAGCTGAGCTCCTTGACTGATGTGCACTGTTCATTGGGGGGTTCTTCGCGCTTCCCTGGCTGTGGTTCGTCAATTGCTACTATTTCTGGCCGGTCCTGCGCTATGGGGGCGACTCCGTCATCAGGAAAAGTAAGCACCAGATCTCAACAGCGGTTGTTGAAGAAACGTTTTCTCATCTTATGTTACAAGACCTGGTGCAGGTTACTGACTGTATTAGTCTTTGTAATTGTTGACTCTAGCTAGAGTGGAGCTCAGAAGCTTTTGCTTTGCCCTGTTGCAAGACAAAGAAGGTTGGATTCAAGCAGTCCTAAAGTGCTCGCACGACCCAATGATTTCTGTTCAGTC
This sequence comes from Klebsormidium nitens, assembly GCA_000708835.1. NCBI lineage: Eukaryota > Viridiplantae > Streptophyta > Klebsormidiophyceae > Klebsormidiales > Klebsormidiaceae > Klebsormidium > Klebsormidium nitens. The sequence continues at coordinate 63,644 of DF237388.1, read as the reverse complement.
AACTTTCCCATATTGCAGGGCGCATTACTCGTGGCCCCAAAACTTGTTGTTGATACTTTCTGCGCTTGTTTCTGTAGATACGGTACATTCGCTCATCGGCTTCACCCTCTTCACTGCTCTTCTTCTTCCATGGACCCTCACCTTCGCCATTGGGGGAGAAAGTGTGATCGGCCCAGTCTGGAAAAAGTTAGCTGTGTATGTCATCATGCCAGAGAACCTTGCATAACCTTAGGAGGTCCTCACAGACATCTGGCGCTAGTTGAGAGTGTTCCACCCTTGCAGCGGCAGGGTAATTGGAACACAGAGAGACAAAACACAGTTGAATCGCTAGTTAAGTCGATCTGGTCTGAGCAAAGTAAATTGTCATGGGGAGTCGAGTTGTTTAGGGCCTGGGAATGAAGAGTCAGCTGAGCCTGCTTAATCTGCTATCTGCAAATCCTCCCTTTCCGACCTGTCACCGGCCGGCCGTTTGCACTGGCGAGCTGCACCATTGCATGTGTAATTCGGCGCTGTGGGCACATGGTGTAAGACCTAGCACTTTGCCAGCGGAGGTATCATCATGTGACAGCTAGCCTGTAAGCGCAATTAGAGAAGTTGAGGGACGAGGCAAAGCACGTGGGGACTGGATTCCAAAGTTCAATTTTAGGTGCAGGAGCTGCATAGCCGCCTGGGGTCGCGCCGAACTTCTGAACATCTTTGGAATCTGCAAGAGTCCCCTCCACATCATCCATCAAGTGCAAAAGGTACGTGTGCGCATGGCTGGGTTGGAGGCAGCTGCGACCTGTTACTCCAATTGCGAACAGTTTGTATTACCAGGGGCCCGCTGCATGATAAGTTTGGTGTACGTGGTTGAAAGCTTGAGTTCACCGTATACCTACGTGACTGAGTATAACCTGTATTGTGGCACTAGAACACATGTCACGCAGTCAATCGAATATATGCGAGTTATCCATATAGAGCATGCCACAGTTGTCCCTAGCTGAGGTATGTGCCGGGTCACGGTCACTCAATTATCGGCGTCATTGCAGTCAGTAAGCTGCACGTATGGCATGCTAATCAAGGGCAAACTTGAAAGCACATGTATGATTACAGTTGTGCACCTTAGGCCCAGTGAATTCCATCAACAGCAGCGGCATGCTAGGCAGCATTTACAGGACCTGCCTAGTGATCCAACATCTCCTCAACGATGTCTCACAACAAATCACTGGGAGTGACTGAGCGCCTCGGTAGAGGGGTCTCAGCAAAGACCGTGCACCGCAACCAAAGCTTAAGGACGTTGTGAACAGATATTGACTACCACCCAATACGGTGACCTTGGTCGTCGAAACGCGCCTGTTTGTTAGTACCTGACCCTTGCTTACTTTCTAGTAAAAAGCAGATCAAGTCCTTGTCAACACGTCCTTAATGGCTGGACAGTCGTCTTCATTGGACAGAATGTCGACCACGTGCAACACCATCTCAGTGACGGCATCAACGGAGTGAGCATGCTCGCATAGCTGCGCACAGCAAAACAGCATAATGTCATTTGGTGCTTTTGCACACAACAAAGCACCATCCGACCTTCAAGATGTTGCTTCATGATGCACGTTACACAAGTGATTGAGAGAAAATTTGCCTCTCTGTAAGTATATGCTCAGCTGCTCTAGAGCCCTGCAAAACCTGTGCCACCCTCACCCCGCAGGCGTTCATTTTGCGATTGGATGCGAACGAGAAAGATCAGGCACCTGGAGAATGAACCAGCGCTGCTTCATAAGCATTTTTCTTCTTAAACAGTACTCTTAGCAGTACGATAGCTCACCTTCTCCAATCTCCGCAGCTTTTCGTGATAGAACCTTCTCTCTTCGTCCACCAGCTTCACCTGCCAGCGAAGCAAAGGAACTAAGCAGATTACTGGACCGCAAAAATGGTGTGCCCCCCAACCCCCCTCCTTTTTTTGAATGTCAATCCGGACGTCGAGGTCTGGTCCTTCCTTCACCGAAGGGTCTCCATATCTTGCGTTATCAGGATTTGGCAGGTCGCTGTAGCCCTAGTGTCACCCAATCTCAACGAACTTTTCCTCGTTTTACTCTTCTCGCATTCCTAGCACTGGGCACAGCTTTGAATCGACAAAACGATCTTATCCAGGAAGAGCTGACGGAGGGATAAAGAGGGGATCTGAGCCGCCACTCAGGAGAGCGGGCTTGGACCCGCCTGGAGTCAAGAACTTCGTCTACCGATGAAGACAACTTCGCCAAAAGTTCCAAGTACGGAACCCGCAACACTTCTCTCACTCACGGAAGCTGCGCTACAAGTGCTCATGCCGAGTCGCACCCCTCACCTCCTTCTTGAGGTCCGCAAATGCCCGCAACCGCGAGACCAGCTCGCTTTCCAAGTACGCAATCAGGCTCTCAAGCTCCGCTTGTTGCCGCCTCGTTTGTGCCACCCCCCCGCCGCCTGACGCTATTGACCCCCGCTCTTGCGCGCTCGACTTTATTTTGCCCCCCTTCTGCTCGCTATCTCTCCGACTCTCACCGCCTGTGCCGCTAGGTCTTCTCGACCCCCCCACGGCGTCGCTCATCCGTTCACTCCCCGATTCTTGCTCGCTCGACGCTCTCGCTCCCCGGTCTAGTTCGCTCGTTCGATGAGACTCAATCCCTGAAAGTCGCTCTCCTCCTAGATCCTCTCTCTTGTTTCTCGCATCCCCCTTCGCGTTTCGCGACGCCTCTCTCGCGTCGATCTCGCTTCCCCGTGCGTCTCTCAAGCTGTTGCCCCCCTCGAACTGCAAATCCTCCAACTCCGCAAAAAGGGGGTCCGCCAACCAGGCTTCTTTACCGCGCCCGAGCGTCCCCCCGATCCAGCTCACGCGCTCATCCAACCCCTTCCAATCGTCACTCCCCCGAGCAGCCGTTCTACTCTCCATTAACACCGGCCCGTCAGCTGAGGCCCTGTCGGGACGAGTTCTACTAGGGGCGGCCAGGCTCGGCGTTTCGCCAACAGGGCCTCTCGGTCTTCTCGGGGGGTCAAGACCGGTGCTTTCGGCTGCGTTACTGCTCTGTCGCTTTGCTGTGTCCACGGAAGGGCGAGCGGGTTTGACGCCGTTTAGAATGGGGGGTTTGGCCTGAGGGGGAGCGTCTCGTACTGGGCCCTCGTGCCATTCATACTGCAGACGGGAACCGTGTGGTTAAAGTTGCAAGGGGGCGGGAGAGTTCAGTGGAGCTGAGACTAAATAAGCGCAGAGATTGTCTTTCACAAAGATTTCAGGTTGAAACCACTCAACCAAACTTTCGAACGGTCGGAGGAGACACCGCTTCCGGTGGGCAGGAATGGGCGAAGATCCTGTTTATGCTGACTTTGATAACCATCCGTCAAAAGGGAATCTCACGTCTCGAAAAAGGAGTCGAGCTATGGAGATGCCCTTTGCTGGTTGAAACCGGAGAGTTCAGACGGTGTTGATTTTCACCTCGTTCGGCACCAGGTTGTTATTCAGCTGGTGCTGCCGCCCTTTAGACCGACTCCCAACCCCCCCCGCGCCCTTCTTCTGGCGCTCCTGAGCCGCCCAGCGCCTCTCGAAAGCCTGCAAAGACGTTTCCAATTTGAATTCTAGAACTTCGACAATTGCAAACCTCCGTTTTGATTGTGTGGTCAATCAGAAAGAAATGGCGCGGCCCTTCTCCGTTGAACTTCCGTATTTCATTCCTTTGATCGTCAAGACTGTGCTGGGTGTTGCAGGCAAAGGTGCGTGCTCACAGGTTGCCAGCCGTCCTTAATCAAAGAAGATCAGATCAAAGTTCCGCTGTTACTGGTTGTTCTTTGTTAGATTTTAAAGGAATGATACATCACAGCTCGGTGAAGACAAATGCGCACCGGCTGGAGTCGTAACACTTTGCTTGGCGCTGGGTTTGAACATCCAGCGTCGACCTTCGTAGTTAGAAGAATTTTGATTGCTTCTGCGGTGCTCACCTTATATGCATCGGGAGGGACGTAACTGTTCTTTTGGAGGAGCGCATGCAGCCACTGCAAAAACTCGTTGTTCTCCTGCACAGTGTAATGGAGGCGGTCCGTCAGACTCAGCAAAGGGGCGATTTAGCAGTGCTTCAGGGAGGGCGGTCTGTCAGGCTTTTGCCGCAGGAGCGGTCTGTTTCGTGTGTTCGAGAGGGAGCGTCTGTCGAGCATTTGAGGGGCGGTCCTGCTCGCGTCAGGGGAGAGCAACCTGTGAGGCTACGTGAACGGATCTCGCTCTCGCCTTGATGAGTCTCCTGAACGACCGATAAGACGGGGACAACATTGAAAAGATGACTTGGTCGAACCTCCCCTTGATACCGATTCACAGCCTTCGCGCTGGAAGCCTTTCTGAATATAGTATTATGTGCCGTTCAAGATGACACGCGTCTACAGAACGCATTCCTTTTGTTGCGAGGACTTTCTCGACGGTTAAGCTTCCTTCACAGGTATTCAAAAGTCATTTGGCTTCACTTGCACAATCCTCAGGCTCTCTGTCAGCTTTGTTCGCACTGCAATCGGTGCTGTCTGCAGCTCATGAACACTCGCTTCCGAGCAATTGCCGCGAAAACGACCACCTCTTTCATGATTGTAGCGTCAATTGGAAGGAGCGTGGCATGTTTGACACGTAAGGAAGAGTCTTCTGACCTGGAACTTGCCCTTTGCAAGTCCCGGCACGTCAATGTCCTTCCGAACCCCGAGCTTATACATTGCCTCCTCCAGGATCCGCAGATTCTTCATGTTGTCATCCAACGTCCGGGCTGTGAAGCTCAGCTTATGGAGGGGAACGAGCCCCGGTGCCAGGGTGTCGATGAGCTGGCAATAAGCTATGCCTGGAGGAATGACCAGGTATCATAAGCTGAGAAGCGACGACTGACTGTTAGGCTCAGCCTTGACAAAGACGAGCGTATCAAAGTAAAGTGGAGTCTCTTCCAAGGCTGGGAAAAGGTACAAGAGAAGCATCAGAGGTTGCATCTTGGTTTGAGCCACACTAGAAAAGTAGAGACTCTCATTGTAAACTGCAGAGCAAAGTCAACGGAAGTTTCTTATAGAGAACTGATGGCCCTGCTTATTTAATTCGTGAAGGGATGAGAGTGGATAATCAAGATAGAAGAGATCTACAGAGACACAAGAATTACAATCACACTGCAACAAATCATCAGGTGTCGAGAACAGCTTTCATGAGGTGGCGACAGTGGAGAAAAGTACAGCTTTCGTGATAAGGAGGACGCACTTGAGATACTTAGACAAGGTCTAGAAATCGCATAATCATATTATGTGTTTCAGAAAGGTAAACCTGTACAGTGTGTCTTTCTCCCCTTTGCGGAACAGTAAAACGAGCTTTCCGGTAGGTCAAGGTTTGTAAGAGGTGGCACTGCAAAAGTTTTTGCTTTGATTACGACTGCCAAGCAAGTGAGTGAATCTTAAGTGATCTGATAGACTAAGCTCAGCCTCACCATCGGCACAGTCCTGAACCTTCGCATAGTCAGTCCGAAGCGTTTCATTTAGCCAATTGAGCAGCTCCTGAAGAAGAAAGACAATGTCGTCAGCACTTGATTGAAGTCCATTGAAAGTCTATCTCAGGCTAGCTCTCAACTCCTCTCCAGTATTGTACAAGTAAGTACATCATGGAGATGTTCAGTTGCGCCCTTTCTTGGAAATCAACATCGGTACCATACTGAGAAAACTCCAAGTGTGCATGGACAATCTTGGGATGTACCTCAAGCACAAGATTGTCCACATGTCTTGGTCCGCTGCTTTAGGCGCTGGTGGTTAAAACTACCACCACCAGAAAGATTTGCTCTATTCCCCCTCTCTTCAATGCAGCTCAGCGACGTCTCTCCAATCAAGCAGAATAGAAACGAAACTGCAACTTTCGCATCATCCAGAGTCCACTTTCTTGGACATCGTAGACACATTGGTTAGTATGCTACTCAATCAGCGCATGTACCATGCTACCGTACCATATGCAGATTGCTTACTTTCCCTCTTTCCACATTCCCAGCTGTCATAGGTCGTACAACATAGCAGATCACATTTTGAGACCTGCATTTCGCAAAATTGGTGTGTCTTCCTCACCAAGCGTCCCAGCTTCTTCTCGATCCGCACAACTTGCTGCACCTTGACCTCATTCATGGTGGCAGGAGAGACTGTTTATAAGTGACTGGCTGCAGACCAACTCCTCTCCTCTGAAGCCCCGAGGACACTCTTGAGCAGAACTTGAGAGGCCTTGCGTCCCCTGCGCCGCTCATGCAAAGGGCGCGCCGCCACTATTCACCCTGGTTCCTCAGCTGGGGCCCGGGGGCCAGCTCGTTTTGGTTATCAATATTAATCAATGCCGTCTCAAAACCCTAGAAAGCAAACCCTAAAACTTAGTAAAAGGCAAAACACCTTGCTCATGCTGGCTAGGGCTACAACTTTTGCCAAGCTAGTTTCAAAAGGGATCCAGGGAGTGAGCTTGTAGGCGCTGTTGTTAAAGTAGCAAGATTCCTCCAGGGAACCGGAGAAGATTGAGATAGGTAGGAGACACGGAAAGCGTCACTCTTTGAGGGAAGGGTATGGCCTCCATGACAAGCGGCTCTCTCCGCTGTGCTTCGTCGCTGCGCTTGCAGTTGGCGGGCCCAGCTAGTCTTCAAAGGATTCAGGACTTGCCACCCGGCATCGTCGTTCCTAGCGCGTTGTGTCTGACGAGTGCTAGGGTGCAGAGGAGGGAACTGTCTGGTTCTGCTGCTTCAGACTTTGCGAACGGGGCCCAGTTGCTTCAAGAAAGCACAGGTATGAAGTTCCTTTTTCAATTGTGAGTTGTGAAAGCTGGTCTGTTGTCCTCTAGAGGTTTCTTTAATTGGAGACTGGTATGTAGTTCTGAAGATCTTATTGTTCGGCACTATCTATACACCGGACTGACTCGATCAATGAGGGGCCCGGCACGTACAAACATTGCACTTGTCGAAGTTGTATCTGGATAGGCAAAAGAAAGTGTGAAACAGCATAGACAGAGCGGGTCGTTTGAAAAGATGCAATGCTGTCACCAGTGTGAAAAGTTTTTTCAAGGGCCCCCAGCACTCAACCCCAACAATCGCCAACTCTGTTCTTCTTGCTTTGTGATGCTCTGACAGGTTCTTGATTATGCCATTTGAGGATTCCATTGCTTCCACAATGAAGCATCACCTTCGAAGTTGGGGGTTTCAAGTCCCTAGTGCAACCCTTATGACACACATATTCCCTCCCCGCCTTGATTCCTCGAAAGCCCCCCCGGTCCTCAAGAAGCTTAGTTGGTCGGCCCCTAAGTCTGCTTTCTTGACCGTGCAGAGAGGCCGAGGGAGGCCCAGCGCTCTTTTATGGTGACGGCAAGGAAGTTTGGGTTGATGGAGTTGATGAAGCCAACCCGAGAGAGGTAGGCGCGTGGCCTTTCCTTATGTTTCCCTGTCTGCGAGACAATGTGCTTCAATTGGTCTCCTTACAGGTCTGATTGACCCCCTCAAAGTTGAGTGGTATTTGCTGCTGCTTTTAGCTACCGGTACACAAAATCTACAAACCAGAATGCCCAACCGTCCTGCCTTTCTCTATTCCACAGAGACCTCGCAACATCGGATTTGTCCATCGCCATCAAACAAGACTGCGACTAGTAGGTTAACACGTCTTGTAGGTCGACAAATCCCGCGTGTGCATGTGATTCTATGCTTTGCAAGAGGACTAAGGACTTCAAACCCCCTCCTAACGTACCGCAGGGGCCCAGGATCAAAGCGCCTGGAGCGAGGGCAGGTCTCCCCCACCCTAGTTGTCCCCCCCAACATCCCCCGTCCCTCATACGCTGAAAGCGGCGTCTCCCCCCCTTTTGAGGAGGACCACCTTCAGATCCACGACGCAGAGGGCATCAAGCGGATGCGCGCGGCGGGGAAACTGGCGGCGGAGGTGCGGGACTATGCGGGGACGCTCGTCAAGGTGGGTGTAAAACAATCACAGACCCGTCTGCGTTGATTGAGGGGGCCCAGCCTAGGTAGATTTCGTCGCTGATTTTGGAGCTTGCATGCTGGCCGTTTTACTGAGACCGCCGTCTCCTTCTAAGCGCACGTGACTTGATGGGTGCTACTGTTGAGGTAGGGTGTGCGAGTCCGGGCGGTTGAAACACTGCTCCTGGTGCGAAACCCCATAACTGTTGGACTGGTCAAAAGAGCCGATTGTGGATGACATTTCGAAGACCCGAGATTTTTATCGTTGAAGATGATATTCCAGAAATGTTCCTACTGACTTGAGTCGATTTTCAACTACCCGCGTCATAGGGTTCAATTTGAAACGTATGAGCCCACCGATTGGAAATGGTCGCTCACAAGTCAGCAACCGCACATGTAAGCCCCCATCTCCAAGGAAAGAAGAGCAACGGACGTTTGCGTTCTCCGCTAGAACGCAGGAGAATGCTCGAAGCTGCGGGATTGGAGCAGGGAGATTAAGAGAGGCTTCGTGTGTTCTCAATAAAGGGCGCAAGATATATTCTGTCAATCTCTTGAAGCTCAGAATGTACATTTCTGACTACTCAAAAGGAGCCATTCTGACTGTTCCCTTGCCCCTGCAGCCTGGTGTCACGACGGACTCCATCGACAAGGCCGTGCATAAGATGATCATCGAAGCTGGCGCATACCCTTCCCCCCTCAACTACGGCAGATTTCCGAAGAGCGTTTGCACGTCTGTCAACGAGTGCATATGCCATGGCATACCGGACTCGAGACCACTGGAGGTGCGGTTTTCACCTGCCTTTAGCTGATTCGAGGTTGAGATACGAGTTTCAGTTGCCAAAGGCTTCCGACATAGTGCAATCGTTTGGAGGTGGCATAGCGCAAGGGCTTGAGGTGACGGGAGGAAGTTGAAGAATGGATCGGAAGATACGCACGGACGGACTAATCTTCTTGTTATTTTGAAAGACTGCAACAGGAAAGAAGAGGTTGAAACCCGCTGTTGGCAAGACGGTAGGGGACGTTCATGTGTTTTCCATCGGATACGGGTCTGGAAAAGCGGAAGTTTTTCCTAATCCTGTTAGGGGCTTCTACGGAATCTCTCGTCGTGAAGACCTCTTACGGTCAACCTGCAAGGAATTACTCGCTGAATCAGCCCGTTTCTCGTTGCAGGATGGCGATATCATCAACATCGATGTGACAGTCTTCCTGAATGTAAGTGAGGCCAAACAACCCCGAAACAGTAGGCAAAAAGGCGCCGACATTCAAATAAGGCTCTTCGCTGCTTTATATCTCCCTGAAATGGCCATGAAGCCTATTTTTTGAACCCTTGCCTTAGGCTTGAGACACCGCCTAACGCTCTTGGTATGTCTTTCTTTCTTAGAGACGGTAAATGAGTTTTGTCAGGTTTCTGCAAGGTCCCTAGATTCGTACATCTGGATTTAAATGCAGTGCAAGATTGGACCTTTCAAAGTCAGGTTCGCTGACACTTTTTTCCTGAGGTTCGCAAAGGTTCATCACTGACTCCTGTTCGGTTGTCAGCCCGTTTTGTCAATGACGACCTCGGAACCTTACAACCAGTTATCACTGAAATACTTCCGCTTTGTGAATCAGGGCTACCACGGAGACACGTCCGCCACCTTCTTCTGCGGCAACGTTGCTCCGGAGGCCAGAAGATTAGTGGCGGTGAGTTACGCAGCATTCTGAAAAGCGACTTGTTCGCAGCCCGAAGTGTACGTTGCCTTACGAACCCATAGGCGACATTCTTCGCTACTTTTTGCTTCTTTCGTCTCCAAGTCCCAGCGCCTTGATCGGAATAAGAGTCGGTTATCCTGAGCCGTTGACTTTTGGGGAAATTGGATAGCTACGTTAGATGCCCCTCTTTAAGTTGGGTGTTTATATTTCCGCTCGAACATCGAAGACCGCTTGGTGCTACTGGATTGCATTCGCGGGGAGTAGCGACTAGGCCTTCTACAAACGATGGATCAGGAACTGAATTTGAGTCTCCTGTTGTCGTCTGTCAGGCTACGAAGGAGGCTTTGGACGCTGCGATTGCCATCTGTGCACCAGGGGTGCCGTACAACAAGATTGGCAAGACGATACAGTAAGTTGAAATCGTCGCCGTTGTCCCCTTTCTTGTTTGGGTCTTGCAAGCAACTGCGGGAAGTGCACTCTATTCGGGACTGGATGTATACTGGACAAATTGACACAAATGAACTTCTCCTCCTTATGGGCGATTAAAATCGGCGTGCGCAAGGGAGCCGGCCTGACTCTGGGTTTTTAGACTCCCAACTATGCAAGATTAGTCCGGATCGTCGACTGTTCTCAATCAGAGCTTCAAAAGGCGGTCTGAAATCAAGATGGGCTTTCCGCCTGTCAAAGGTTTGGCCCCAATCGCCGGGGATTTGGTCGAGGGTGAAATTCCGACCGTTTAAAGTTAGGGCCTGACCGTTGAGGTTTCGGTCCGGACTGTCAAGGATCTCACCCCATCGAGGGTCAGGGACTAACCCTGAGGGTCAAGACTTGCTGTTGAGGGTTTGCCGCTGACCCGAATCATTGTGTGCAGTGCCATTGGTGACAAATACAAGCTGGGCGTTGTGCATCAGTACATTGGCCATGGAGTCGGGCAGATCTTTCATTCCGGCCCCACGATCCTACATAATCGTGAGTCCTTTCAACAAAACGCGGCTAAAATCTATTTGAAGTTTGAACGTCGGATGTGCCGGATCTGCGATCTGCGACTTGGCTCTGCTTTATTGATAAAGTTTACCTGGATTCAGAGACTCGTCAAGAGGCTTTGCTGTTCTAAAAGCGTAAAGTTGCGGCATGCGTTGTAGAACGAGTCGTCTCACTAGATTGCATCTTCGGCCCTTGAAAAAGGGGGAGCGAGCTGAAGGGTTTCTGCGAAGCTTTTGTTGACGTCCTTTTTGTGCGCCCGTCTGAAGTCTCTTTGATGGGCCCTTCTGAAGTTCCTAGGTGCTCGGCGGGGTAATATAGGTTGGACCTGTCTTTTTCAGCGTGATAAAAACACACCGTCAGCCCTCTCATCCGAGCTTGATCTGCCTCCAGCAAGTCCACAACACACGTTTGTCAGACCTCTTAACTGTAGTCAAATTTTCCCACCGAAGAATCATTATCATCTCCAGACAATTCATAGAATTGTGCACCGAACAAAAAGCGCACACCATAAAGTTCTCCGGTTCGGGATCGTGTTCAGCGCAGTTGCTTTTGCAAGCCCTGTACAAGCTAGTTGAGTTTATTCACAACCGAAGGCGTTTTGAGTAATAGAGAGGAATTTCTGTCGTCAGCATCCCCCAGAAGCATCCGAAGGGTCTGGTTGGCCGTGCCTGGCCCCCTTGAGCTCCTCAGAGTTTAAGGTTTTTCTACAGACGTGTCTAGCTAGTTTCGTTCTTTATTGAGCTCTACCTACTAGCTACAGAATGTGCGGCTGTTGAAATCCCGCTTGCTCGTTTTTAAGCATTGGCGACGGTCGCGAAAGAAGGTATACCGAGCGCTTTCATGTGTTTGCCTGCAGGAAATAACAAGCCTGGTGTTATGGTGAAGAACCAAACGTTCACGATAGGTGAGCCGCAAGTCGCTGTGTCCCGACCTGATTGGCTTGTTTAATCTGTTGGGAATTGTTGCGTTCACCTTTTACTATCGGACCACGAAGCTCTCGGGCCAGAGCGACTTCGTCTTGACCCACTTAGAAAGTCCAAGAAAGATGCGCTCTTTTAATGATCCGCTTTCCGTGCACGTGAGCCAACAGAGTCTTCCTTATAGTCTCTCTTGTAGCTGTTGGTGTACGAAGCTGCACTTTGCTGAATGAAACGGTCTCTGCTCACTCACTACTGTCTCGCATGTATAGAACCTATGTTCACTTTGGGAGGAGTGCGGGACCGGGTGTGGAGCGACAACTGGACGTCCGTCACAGTGGACGGAAGTTGGAGTGCTCAGTTCGAGCATACGCTATTGATTACTGACAACGGGGTCGAAATTCTTACAGCCCCTTAAGAGTAACCTGCGTGTTGCTGGGTTTTCAGTTAGCCACTGATTTATGTTGCTTTTGCTCGGGAAGTGCATACTATGATGATACCGTCTGTCCTGACGACTGTGCACGCTTTGATGAATCGTCCGTCATTGTATCTGGCATTGTATCTGCCTGCAGGCTCCGGTTAACCAGGTTATGCTATCAATTACCGCTGCCTTTCAGTGCATGAGAGGTTGAATATTGTCCAGAGTAACACCAAACTCGCCAAACGCATTCAATGTCGGAGCACCTAGTGTCCAACACAATATAATGATTGGGCAGACAATGCTGCGGATCAACCTAGCCGGGATCAACGTAGGATTGGTAAAAGCTATCATGCTCGATTTGGTTTAAGCTTACGTCACAGCTGTTTTGCAAGCTCGGCCGCAGCTGAGCTCTCTGTGACTGAGCAGCGTGCTATAGTCCGATGATCTACATTAGATCATCCAAGATGATGGCCGCCAGCTGCCGGCGGGCTGTGACGGACCTGCAGCTCTTTTGCATACGTCACGTGTCACCATCCACATACATTAATTGATCATGTGATGCATGCATGCGGCATTCAAATGCATAGAAACGTCCATATGAAGGTGATCATCGGCCGGATATGGTCACTTGTTCTTATAAACCCGGATACCATGCAACTTAGGTGAAGTATTTTGACGGTACTGACATGAACTTATTATGCTCTAGAAGCATGTTATATAAATGTAATTGACTGGTCTGCCTTGCAAACGCCCGGGCCCCCCGGGCAATTGTGGTATACATCAAATTGAGGCCCGAGTCAAGTTCGCTGCAAGGAGCTGCTTCATCACACGTCCTAGACCACGCATAGCTGAAGCATTTATTGCAAATCATTTCGCGTCGGGCCTGGAATGAGGATCGGCCCCAATATCCAATCTTTAATCTACTGATTGGCGATTCCAATGGTGGCCCACAATGCGAAGTATGCTATTGCATGCTATGTTGACTAAGTCTGCTGCCCGGAAAAGTTTTATACACACAAAGAGCAGGCTGCCAACAATGCCGCACAAGTCACAAGCATGCCATGCAGCTGTCACTGTAAAGAGGAATTGCTCGGTAGCTGCCAATGAATAGACTGATGAAGCAGCCCCAAGGTCTTCCTTTTTCAGTTGCTCAACTTGAATGTTTGAAAAGTTCCATGCAAAACCCAACGAGACTAAAAGCAGGTAGACGGGGCTTCGTTCGGACAAATTCGCCTCATGCAATTCGCTTCAGACCGCGCAGCTGGGCTAAGGGTGCGCGTCGACCGAAAAGCTGCACGTACAGTGCGTTCCATATCTCTTAGCCAATCGGATGGCCTTTCAGATCCACGTGGTAACCCAAGGTACATACCAGAGGAGTAACATGGCTTGAGAAGTACCGTACCTCCTACCGGTCGGTACTACAAAGGCAACACTGGAGGCCAAGTGATTTAGTTCTGGTGGCACATGCTCCGTCCGATGCTAATCATCGGAGGGTTAAAGATGGAGCTTTGAGTTGAACACCCCCAGAGGGATCCCTGCGGGGGCTCGGAGCAAGGCTCAGCGAGCTGCTCGGTCCTGCATGCACGCACTTTATGAATGCCTGCATGCACTTTCACTGCATGCAACAGGCACGGAGACGCTTGCAACTGTCTTCGCTGCCACGACTGACTGACTTTCGGCAGCTGACAAGAATGGGGATCCTAGAGCCCTGATCAGTGTCGATCATGAATACGCTCACTTTTGCGACCTGGCTGGAGCAATCTGGACGAGGTTGTAGATGACGGGCCCTGAAGCTGGACACTTCTGTTTCCAAGGAGAAGCAAGACCACACAACGACTCAAAGCAGTCTGATTTGGAAGGAAACCTGCTTTGTTATTGCATGTAAAGTGGTGCTTCAGAGGACGCCGCTTCTCAACTACGAGTTCCAGGATCAACGTTGAGCACTTTTGACAGTAGACCATTTTGAATGAACCCTGTCTGAACCTAATCAGTTGACCAGTTGGCGTCTGATCTCAGCGGAGAGCTAGGCTGTGTAGCGTCGTCCTTCATACTCAACTGTCTGAAAATGGCAGTGACTTCATTGGTCAGCTCAAAGCAGATTCTCGGCCGCCTGAGCTCCGTTTCTGGTGCCTCAGCAATACCATCAAAGCAGGCACGCCCGCTGACTTGCACCGCAGCGTTTGGCACGTCAGGTTTTGCAGCAAGCCTGAGCAGCAAGAAGACGCGTTGTGACAAGACTGGACCGCAAGTTATTAGGCCCAGGATAGCACTAGACTCGCAGCTCTTCAGCATGGACAAAGCAGATTCTCTTCAAACAACTGTGCCTGGGTTTTCCCCAGTGATCAGGAAACGGGGCTCCAACCAGAAGACGACCATGCAAGCCACTGGGACTAGCAGCAAGGAACGCACTGATTCTATAGCGAGTACTCAGGAGGAGGCTGCCTCCAGATTGGGTGTGGGCGGTGCAGACTTTCTGAATGATCCTGACAAAGAGAGGGGCCGCCAACTGGTTCCTGAGGATGTGCATCCATCCGTGCAGTTGCTGATTGACGTGTTAAAAGAGGAGATGCCGAAGTTCTTCTCGGAGAACGGGATCACTACCACAATGTACAGAGAGGATGTAAGTGCATGTTCTTCAGCGTTGGTTGGGTTCGGATGATTGGGGGATCACGGAAGATTAGATTCTTCACATGTGATTACTTTTGTTAGTGCCCTCGGATAGTCTTCCTTCAAGCAGAGCACTATGTGATATGTAACGGTCTAACCAAGTTATCGCGTCTCTCCCAAAGGGGTTCGCTACTACAAGATTAGAGAGCTCGTCTGACAGCTGTTAGATGGGGAGGGTGGCAGCTGGCAAGCTGCATTTGCATAATAATGTTTACGTTCTTGCCGGCTGGAGGGACGACTTCCCCTGTGTGTGCTCCTATTTTGCGATCTGGGCAAGTCCAGTCTTTTGGGCAGCATTGCGCTCAGCGCAAGTTGGTTCAGGAAACTCTGGTTTGAATGGGGTGGCTCTGTTGACAGTTTTCCAGTCACTCTGCGATCTGGCTTTGATCTGATACACAAAATGCACTTCAGTAACTTCTCAGAATTCGACTACGTACAGGTGCATTTCCAAGACCCCCAGAACAACTGGCATCGTCTGATTGGCTTCAAACTCAATGTATGGGTGCTTCGCCTCGTCTTTGCGGGGGGCAAGTATTTGCTGCACGACATCAAGGCCACCGGGGAGAACGAGATCACTGCCAGGTGGACGTTCGACCTGCCCGCACGTTTCTGGCCCTGGTGAGTCAAACCTGGCCGGTTCACCAATGAGAGCTCACTTCTTCCAAGAGTTCAGCCAATAAACAGTCAGTCGAAGGAGTCAAGAACGTCTGTAGATGCCATTTGAGGAGCGGCGTTTGTTTGTTGCAATTCAAACCGTGGATATGCAGAAGGCCGACCGTGTCTATGCACTTCGCAGTCACTTTGACAGTCGAGTGAGTATTTGGAAGAGAAGTCCTTGCGCTGTTTGCTGCCGAAACCGAAACATGGTACGAGTCATATTTGGTTGTAACACTTCGATTGTGATAATTTCTCTGGGTCTGAGACCGGAATAGAAGAACGAGCCATTGTGTTTTGTAGGACGCCGACTGTGATTCTCACTGGGATCACCAAGTATGGCGTGGATCTGAAGAATGCCAAGCTGAACGCGCACATCGACTACTGGGATAACCTGGCAGGAAAGGAGGTACGCAAGCAAGGTTTATTTCAGAAGCGCTTCTTTTTGAAACCATCTAAATATCCACTTCAGGTGGCTCGTCACCAGTTTGAGTTGGCTTCGTAAAGTGGGCTGTCTGTGCTATTGACAGTCGCTCGCGTTAATGTTCCCAGCCGAGAACACTGTCGAGAAGCGAGATACACGTTTTCAAATGCCGCAATTGAGCAGCTTCTCTTGGGTTCTCTGCCGGTCTTTCTTAGAACTTACTTTCAAGCGACGTAGTTCATCCGAGGACTTAACCGCCGAAAGGGTTCGATTTGACCTGTCAAACAAGTTCTGCGCATTGGTAACCTCTGAATGAGCTCGTGACATCGTTTGCATCGCTTGCTGCTGCAGCAAAAGCCCGTTTCGCTGGCCGCCATTTCGTCGGTCATCAAGCAGCTCCAGCCGATGACGGCGTTCAATATCCCCCGGGACGAGCCCCACGAAGTCATCAGGAAGACCAAGTATTACGAGATCAGGTGGGGAACAATTTTGCTCTCTTTACATTCCGTTTGTCAGGACGATTTTGTCCTGGGTGACAGGTTTTGAGGGGGTCCTCTGACATCGCGTGACGTTCCGACAATCTTTCGTGTCAGAACCGTGAGACCATTGCATAGCGTCAACGTCACCCGGGGCTCGTACCTTTCAAAATTGCAATTCACGGAGAGTTTTTATTTCGTTCGCTCTTGAGCGGTTTATGAGTATTGCTCTCATTCCATTCTCCTTGCCAACTTTCTCAAGACATATGCCCGGTCGTTCAGGGTTTATCGTGAGGCCACGGAGCAGTCTTGATGGTGTCTCGAGACTAACAGACGAAGTCGAGAGAGCGGATTGATGGGCAGTTCAAAGCGGTCTCCTCTTGTTCTGTCGCAGGCGGTACGCAATGGATTTGACTGATTCGTCGTCACAGGGAGAGGAGTGGATCGCAGTCGAGCGTGCCAAGGGGACTCTCCTTCGGGCTCTGAAAAAGGATGGTATCGAGTAAGTGATAGTTGGTTGTAGCTTATGGCCTTGGATGCATCTAGTTTATATGCACACTCTCCTTCGAAAAGAGTTACTTGTAACCCATGCTAATGGTTGTCCGACAGGCCACATCTACTCCTGACAAAGTGGGTTACATAGCCAGTTTCAACATGGTTTAAGGTGGACGAAGTCAAGCAAACGATCAAACGTGTACTGCTTCGTCGTCAAAGAGTCAATCGTATCAGATAGGGCCAAAACAACTGTAAACTTTACGACAGGGAAACGCTGTTTCTGTCCGGAAAAGCTTGAGCAGTCGCGTGAGGGTCTTCTAATTGCGTTTCCAGCGGGACTCAGGTTCGGAAGCTTGTGACAAAAGGTTTGAAAGCTTGTAATAGAAGGTTTGAAAGCTTGTGACAGAAGGTCTGAACGCTTGTGACCGTTGATCTGCTCCGTGCAGGTTGAAATCCGAGAAGGAAGAAGTGCGGCGTTTGGATTCGAGTTGGCCGCACAAGAAGATTGAGGAAATCTACGTGCCTGTGTCGTACACGCCATCCGTCTACGATCCTGTAGACTTCACAGGGGCCGAATCTTGGCGCATGTAAGGCTTGTTGCTGCTCTGTGTAGGGCGGGCCGCCGACCTTAGAGCGGAGGGTTAGCGATTGGACGATTGTACAGAACATAAAATCTACATTTTACCATTTTGGTTGGACGGTGTCTCACGTATGAGCAGCGTCTCATTTGTGGGTAAACTCAAGATCAATGGGTTGAACATACTTGAGTCATGTTTTTCTCGCTGTGTAGCCCCCATGTAGGTACTAGCAACGGGTTGGGAATTTGCATGACCGTTGTCTCCCGAAACTGTGAAAAGATTTCTAAACATCATGGTGAGCGACGTTCATGATGCAAACTGGGCAGACAGGACTCGGATTGCAAGTCACATGTGCTAAATCGTATGTTGAGAGCGTTACCGACTCGTGTTCTTGTGCAATCATTGTACAATTAGTACAACATCGTCTATAATTATAAAGAATGGAAACTCGACTTGTTTCAGCTTTAGCAATGTCAGTCTCCTGTTTTATCTTGTAAACGCTCCTTCCTAGTATGACCCAACATTGCCAGACATTTTTATTGGACTTATCTCGCATGCATTCATTCTAGCCAGCTACACAACCTTTGTCCTGGATGTGATAAACAAAAGATTACGAGTCGTTTTTATAGGTCCTGCAGACGCTGGCTGTGCTGCAAGTCCCTGAGATTTCAATTACATGCTTTGCGCTTGAGCCGCATGGAGACGTGCATGTCACTGTTGAACAGCTCTTTACTGGGCTCACGCAATTAATACGATCACACGCTGATAGATCCAGCTTCGAAGGAGTGGGGGCCTGGACGGTTGTAACTAGTGGCTCGTGGGGCGAAATGTCGGCGAAGAAGCTAGCAAAACAGATGTCCTGTGAACCAGTGTTCCATGCATCCTCCTTGAGGAGACGGCGGCTTTCTGAGACACTTTAAGTTTGAGCAGGCCCGTTGGAACCATCATGGTCGCAATGCTTCATGCACGCTTTTCGGATGACGTGGCCAAAAAGTGCAGATCCTGAGGCGCTTTTAGTTCCCGCCGTCCGATGACCATGGTTCAGATATCATCTGACGGTTTCAAGAAGCCGGCACAGAACCGTGAGTGTCGAAGCCAGCTTATCGGACGGTGGTCAAGGGCTCTCCTATTAAAAAGAATCTCTGTCGGAGTCTGAATGGAAAAAGCAAGTCCAGAGTGGATCCTGCATTCCTCCTGCTAGGCCTCAGGCGCTTCTTCTCATCCCCAAAAGATAGCCTTTCGCTTCAAAAGCGATGCTGGTTGAGACATTTTGCTTGTAGTTTTGTCCAGCAGCGACCAGGATTTGAAATCTTTGCGGGGGAGGGGGTAAACAGCTTCTCTCGGAGAACCATACATGGGAGGATATAGCTCTCTCTGCGTATAATGCTAATGCTGGGCGGGGCTCGCAGCACGAGTGCGACATCTGATCTCTGCCGGACTGGCTGAAATGGAGAGCTTCTGTCTGGCAGTTCAGGGGTCTTTGCACACTTCATTAGGGGCAAGCGCCAGTCAGTGCCAACACAGGAGCAGTCGCCCTCATGCTGCATTCATCAGTCAGCGTCCGCTTGAGAGCAATTCAAAATCTTTGAGCAGTTGCAGTCACCTCTCAAGTTCCATTCCCTTCAAGGCTGTTCCGCTCCACAATGTTCATTCAAGTCGCATTGCGCGTGATCAAAGAAGAGGGCTTCACTTGTCTCAATCAAGAGTTGGTGTGACCACAGCAGTTCTTCTAGACCCAACCGCTGGCCCCAGGAGATACAGCACACTTCAACAGAGTGATGGAAGGGACTTTGGCAATGGACTCAATGTGCTCTATGATACCCCTCAGAGGGGTGCTGCCAGTCCACTAGGGGCCTCTCTGGCGCAAGGAAGGGTTGGAGTCAACTTTGCAATTACAACAGACGGCGCAGACACAGTGTCGCTATGCCTCTTTACGGAGGGAGACCTTCAGAATGTGAGGAGACAATGTTGCAGGCTGAGGCAATGGAATGCTGTGCCAGACCTCATTTCAGCATTCCCTGATTCGCTGCATTCCTCTACATCGCTATTCGAAGGAGAGAGTTGTGACTTGAAACTAGGGATCCCAAACAGTTGCAACGATGTTATAGATTGTTCCGCAATCGGCGTCTCTGCAATGCCAATCACCCTGACCTAGTTCAGCAATGTGGTCGAGGAGGGTGCCTGCACAGGTCTCTGTCTTCAACAGCTCTTTGCCTCTGCAATGGTTGATGAAACTTGGATGATCGCGTCTCAGTTCCCTACATTTTCAAGCCGAAAGGCCAACGTATTCTATCTTCCAACACTCCAGGGAACCGTGACAGCAGAGGTGCCCCTTGATCCACTCATCAACCGGACGGGCGATGTCTGGCATGTGCTCCTGCCTGCACTGTCCAAGAACCTGCTCTATGGGTGGCGAGTTGGGGGACCTTTCCTTCCAGAGGACGGCCAGCGGTTTGATGAGACCAAGATCATGCTAGATCCGTATGCAAAGGTGCCTGCAATCTTTTTTTTGAATGTGAAGCTCATGAAAGCCGTGAAGAGCATGAAGAGTTTACTGTGCCTGCAAATTGAGGGCACGCCCCTAAACATGCTGCTGACAGGTGGTCTATCTGCTGCAGAATCGCGGTGCTTTCTGCTCAGACTTTCTGCAAATCGGAGAGAGAAATAGCTACAGGACCTATCGTGGCTCAAGTTTGCAGTTTGCTAAACGCCTGATCGTTGCTTCCCATTGCGGGGCACATCTATGCGCAACAGAATCGAGAAATCAGTAGGAGTCTGCTGACATCAAGAGCCAGCTCTTGTCTGATTGCAACTGGCCATTAATTTTGCTATCTCTGAAACCTTGAATCGAACATGTCAGCAGAAAGAGGCCCCTTAATATGCCTGTTCAGTCGGTGATGTTCTGGTTTGTGTGCAGGCTGTTGTGAGCAGGTCCCAATATGGCATCCCTGGTGGAGACGGGAACTGCTGGCCACAGCTCGCAGGGGCAGTTCCGGATCAGGAGGACGAGGTAAGTTTCTGCTTTTGAGCAACTTCACTTAAAAAGCTCAAAGAGTCCCTTGGCAATCAGGTTCATTGTACAGAGTACAACTGAGAACCTAGTGTGGGCTCACAGCTTCGCCAAACACCGCAACCCCTGAAACCCCTTGAAGAAGCACTTTTTCGCAGTAGGACTGGTAGATTCACACCTTTTGAGCAGAAAATTTAGAAGAGCATGGCACAAAAATCAACGCCCCTGTGTGTACCCCTGCAGTTTGACTGGGAGGGCGACATTGCCCCCAACATTGCTCAGAAGGACCTCATCATCTACGAGATGCACGTGCGCGGTTTCACTCGGCACGAATCCAGCGGGACCTCCGCGCCCGGCACATACCAGGGTCTTATTGAACGGCTGCCGCACCTGAAGCAGCTTGGCATTAATGCGATCGAGCTGATGCCGGTGCATGAGTTCAACGAGCTGGAGTACTATGCATACAACAGCGTGATGAACGACTACAAGTAAGTGGCACTTTACTTGTGTTCTGGATCAGACAGTCGGTCAAGCACCTAGCTTTGACGGTTTCAAGCCAGTCAGCATCTTCGAAATGACTGCCTTACAAGAAGTCAAGATTTTGAAAGCAGATGGCCTCAGCAAAGACAGTCCACCAGGTTCCTCCAACGGAGAATATTCAAAACGGACCTTGGGAATCTGCTCAGTAGGTGGCTTCTGCTGCATGCGGATTGCAAGCCTGCTCAACAGCCTCAAATCCGGGCCGAAAGAATTGAGATTTTGCATCTCAAACTTACGTTTGTCCTCCTGGATCAAGCGAAACATTTTGCATACAGACAACTGAGGCCTTTTGGAATCATTTAGAGCTGGTTAAAGACCGCTTGCTCGGTTGGCAAAGCAAGCCGTCATTGCATCAGTTGAGGAACTGAGTTCAGTGCCATCTAGGAAGATGGGATCGCCAAAACACACTCAGCACGCTTCCTCACACGGTATTTCCCGGTTCTTCAGGATGAACTTCTGGGGCTACTCCACCGTCAATTTCTTCTCCCCCATGACCCGTTATGCCGCCTCTGGAACCGCTAACCGGGGTTGGGACGCCGTAACCGAGTTCAAAACCATGGTTAAGGAGTGCCACAAGCAGGGCATCGAGGTCATCATGGACGTGGTTTTCAACCACAGCGCCGAGGGGAACGAGATGGGGCCGACGATTTCGTTCCGGGGGTTGGCAAATAAGGTGTACTATATGGTGGCTCCTCAGGTGGGGGGGAAGCTTATTTCAACAGTTGAAATAAGCAAGTGCCTCGAACATTTGGCAGTTTGGTGGTGAATCAATGGCAGCAGAGGCATAGACGCAGAAAGGAATATAGTGCCTGTTCACACTTCTTGAAACGCATTAGGCTCGTTGCGACCTTAGTCCCCTCCTACAATGGCAGCACAGTCGTTTGGCTTGACCTTCCGATTCCGTTCAAGGGTGTCATAAGGCCGCACAAACTCAACAATGCATCCCACAGAGTACCAAGACGCTTCCGCTTTTTGCTACTTTCGTTCCCTGAATGACCAAAGCTTCTGCCCAGAGGAACGGCAATTTGGAGCACAGGGACAGATGCATTAGGGGGCAGACTGTTTTGAAACGCGGAACTCTGCGAAAGGGCCGATTGATCTCATACCTGTCATGTCGCTCTTTGCAGGGCGAGTTCTACAACTACTCTGGCTGTGGCAACACCCTCAACATCAACCATCCCGTTGTCCGGCAGTTCATCGTCGACTGTTTAAGGTGCACCTCGCATATTTTCCTGTCCGTTCGTTTAGAGTATCTGCTCGCCTGTCCAGCCGCTTTTTCTGCTGCTTCGATGGATCTCCTGACTTCTGCATCTCCTGGTCTGGTGATTCCTCACCAACCACTTTCGGACTCAACAAAGTTTTACATGCAATCTCTGTGTCGCCTATAGAAATGCGAACGGCAGAGCATATTCTGGGTCATGCGGCGGTCTCGTCTTCGCCTCACTTCGAGGGTCGCTGGCAATTTCGTTGGGAGATCCCGTTGTATGTCTGCCCGAGCAGGCGGCTTCGAGAAGTTGAACGTCACACCAAAGTAACTCAACACCCTCGTCTCCTATTTTGAAAAGATCCTGGTGTGACAGGTACTGGGTGCTGGAGATGCACGTGGACGGCTTCCGCTTCGACCTGGGCTCCATCTTCACACGCGCGAGCGGCACGTGGGAGCGGTCCGAGGTGTTCGGGACGTCGGAGGAGACGGACATCGTCACGACCGGCACGCCGCTGAACGAGCCGCCGCTCGTGGACATGATCAGCAACGACGGGGTGCTCAGAGGGGTCAAGGTGAGCTTCAAATAGTTATACTACAAGCATTTGGTCTTTTTGGATTGGGTTAGCGAGAAGTTTTGATTCCTTTCAAGACGAGAGGAACGCCTTTTGACGAGCCGCTGCTAGTGGACATGATCAGCAACGACGGGGGGCTCAGAGGGGTCAAGGTGAGCTAAAATAGCCATACTACAAGCATTTGGTCTTTTTTCATTGCTTTGAAATAAATCCGATTCCTTTCAAGAAATGAGGAACGCCGTTCAAGGACCCGCTGCTAGTGGACACGGCCAGCAACGACGGGATTCTCAGAGGAGTCAAGGTGAGCTTAAAGAGCTAGACTAAAAGTCAAAGTCTCCTTCCGTTGGGTTGCAAAGTAGATCTACATCCTTTCATCAAGAGAGAAACACCGCTGACCAAGCCGTTATGGTTGACATGGTTGACATGGACGACAGAATTCTCCGAGGGGTCAAAATGAGCTTGAGATAACCATCTGCAGATCGTCAAGGGTTCTTGGATTGGGCTACGGAATGGTGACCTGAGGTCGAAAGTTTTGAGCAAGGTGCCAAACAGGCAAGGTTGTTTTCAACGTACGGTCTCTGCGAATCTGCTGATTTGGAAGAACGAGAGTGGAACGTGGCAGCGATTGTACAGTTACAGAATGACGAGGATCACGGTGAGACGACACAATGCATGTACTGGTCCGCCTGAAGGAAGCTTAGCGTTCATGAGCGCCAACAACTGCGGAAAAGCGGCGCTCCGTGGGTGCGAACGTAACCAATCGTTAGACAGGACGTATCTTCTCGCTTCCCGTTCAGCTCCCTTCTTTGTAAGTCTCCTCACATATGCTGGACTGCGAGCCAAACTATCTTTTGGTACCCGCAAGTTCAAAAAGCTACAAAAGGAAAATGCGTCCAACATCGCAATAACGCCCAAAATAAGTTGTGGTTCGTTCTTCGTCTGCATTCCACCCATCATAAGGTTGCTGATCCTGGCATAGTCAACACCAAACATGTGCGGCTATTTGAATCAAAAACCGTAGGAGAACGATCGATCAAACATGTAGACATCCGGAAGCTCAAGGTCTCACAATATCTTACTCACGACCTTTGATCCGCTCGCAGCTGATCGCGGAGCCGTGGGACTGCGGCGGCCTGTACCAGGTCGGCTCCTTCCCGCACTGGGGCGTCTGGTCCGAATGGAACGGACGCTTCCGCGACGTCGTCCGCATGTTCGTCAAGGGCACGGACGGCCAAGCCGGCGACTTCGCGCAGTGCCTCTGCGGGTCGCCGCACATTTACCAGGCGGGCGGGCGGAAGCCCAAGCACAGCGTCAACTTTGTGACGGCGCACGACGGGTTCACGCTGAACGACCTGGTGTCGTACAACGAGAAGCACAACGATGCGAACGGGGAGCGGAACATGGACGGGGAGTCGCACAACCTGAGCTGGAACTGCGGGGCGGTGAGTGCCTGACATTTGTCTGCATATAGGATTAGCGCAAGGTTTGGGACAGCTTTTTGAGAATGAAGACAGGGTTGCCAGCGGTTTACGTGCCCCAGACCTGGCTCGTTGCTTGGATCCTTTCAGAAGGAAGCCAACGCTATCCAGAGATTGAAAGAACGATATGCAGCAAATTCCGGTAGGCAACTGCCGTTCTTCTCTACAGGGATCTTGGAGAGTGACAGCAGACGAAGTCGTCAAACCACCTGTTCGATTCTGCTTCAGAGCAACTTTGCTGAGCTCTCTTGCATTTCGTAGCATGACGTTTTGCGATTCTTCTGGCAATAACAGGAAGGAGAGCACGTGACGAGGCAGGTCCAGACGCTGCGGCAGAGGCAGATGCGAAACCTGGTGATGGCGCTCCTACTGGCACAGGTGCGCGTTGCTCAACATTTCGTATCTGAGTCTGCCTTCGTACGGTCCTCTTGTATTTGCGCCGCACCGGCAGAGGCCGTTTGTGCACTTCCTTTTTACATAGCAGGTTCTGCTGTGCACACAAGACAGCGCGGTCGAGTTGCAATGGCGGCATCCGTCCGTCTTACCTTGTGCGCAGGTCGATTATGCAATACCATGTTTTCTTCAGGGTCATAGGCACCGGACGGATTCGTCCGCGGTCTGCCTGAGATAGCGCTTGTTAACTTTACCTGCCTCCTCAAGCGGGCAGCAAGGAGCGGTCTGATCATAGCAGAGTCCTCCGGGCTCTGTCTCCCCTTTGTTCTGTCAGCTCCCAAGTGCTCAGAAGTCCCAGCAATTGAGTCGAAAACTCTGATGACTTTCGCTGACGGCTTCGCGACTCGCTTGCAGGGAGTTCCTATGATTACAATGGGCGACGAGTACGGCCACACGAAAGGCGGCAACAACAACACGTACTGCCACGACAGTGCGGTAAGTCACCTGCAGAGAGCAGGTGTCAAAAAACGGTTTGCCAAGGCTAGCGTAATTGTTGCGCAATTGCACAGGGAGGCGAAGGTTTGGGCTCCCAGTCTGCCATCGGGTACCTCATCGGATACCTTGGAGAATACTGCGTACCTCTGTATGCTTTTGTCGGTGTCAAATGGCGAACGACGCAACCTAGTAATGGCGCTCTCCACCATAGGCAAATCTGTCCCTGTCCAACGTTGGCTAGCTGTTAATGCAGTCTCCGCTCCGGACGCAACTCTTCTATGCATGTATCGTTTACATTCTTCTTCCTGTCTCCGTTGCTGTAAGGTTTTCGAAACGAGAGATTGATTGCTAGGGGACGTGATGTGTACATGATCGACCGTCGGCCATTTGTACTAGCCGTTAGATGGCCATGTCGTCAGCTGCTTAATATCTGGTCGATGGTACCTTTAGGTGAACTACTTCCGGTGGGACAAGCTGGAGAAGGACACCACCGGATTCGTCCGCTTCTTCAAGCTCATGGTGAAGCTAAGAAGGTCAGAGCCCTGTCAAGACCTCCCTTTCACTCAAGTATCCAGAATCAGCAATTCAGCATAGTGAAATGCTGAAAGCCTAGGGCTTTATCGGGACAGGTTAACCAATCTAAACGACGACATTATAAGCGACGAAGTGTCTACGTTCCGTACAAACTTTTGATGTACCCACTAGGCCGCTAATGCTGGGTCGGAGAAAGAGGGCATCCAGCGTTACAAAGCTTCGAAGTTCGGGTACTTCAAGAACCTTGAAACCAACTCAGTGGGATCTGGATCTCAATTTTGAAGAACCCTCGGGGTGTTGGATTACCATATTGACGACCCAGTTCTAGTTTCTTGCAATTCGAGAGTGTGCTCCTCGATGAACACATACCTGGATCCAAAGTGCCCACGTTTTTAATGCCGCCCCAACGTTGTATAAAATCCTTGCGAGGTACGGTGCTTTTCAAGAAAACGATTCTTTCGAGAAACCTAAACCTCGAACGAACACCACGTCATGGGTGTAGGTCAGTTCGGGAGACGAGGTTCCGCGGCCCCCATGGAGGATGCGGTGTAATGAGCTCTCCGAAAACCAGAAACTGCACTTGTCAGTGGACTAACAGCATTCCCAACGGTTGCCAATGAGACCGCTCGACACCAAATCTTGGCCCTCACTGATGCACACGGTCCTGACGGGTGACACGTGTCGTGCAGAGACAACGCGGTTTTCCGGATGGAGGACTACCCCAGCGACTGGAACCTGGACTGGCACGGACACGGACCGGGCGCGCCGGACTGGTCCGAAACCAGCCGCTTCATTGCCTACTCGCTGGTGAGCGTTGAAGGTTTGCTCTGTTTTCATTGTGTTCGGTTGCGTTTGACGGCCTACAATGGAGCTTTCTACTACTTTTTATGGGGGTAGTAAGGTCCAAATCAGAAAGGTGCAACATCTGTGGCCTCGGTCCTTTCATGCTCCTTTTCAAAACCTCTGTTCGTTCCTGCAGCGGC
This sequence comes from Klebsormidium nitens, assembly GCA_000708835.1. Taxonomy (NCBI): domain Eukaryota; kingdom Viridiplantae; phylum Streptophyta; class Klebsormidiophyceae; order Klebsormidiales; family Klebsormidiaceae; genus Klebsormidium; species Klebsormidium nitens. The sequence goes on along the minus strand of DF237388.1, from coordinate 37,196 downwards.
GTGAGAACAAGGGCGACCTGTACGTTGCATTCAACGCGAGCCACCTGCCCGTGATGGTCACTTTGCCCGAGCACTGGAGCTGCAAGTGGGTGCCCATAGTAGACACCGCCAAGTTCGCGCCGTACGACTTCCTCGCGGACGATGTTCCGGACAGGTACGGACGCCTGTCGTACTACAGCGCAGCTGTCATCTCGTGTCCGGTTTCTTCTCTCGCGGTCTTCGTTTGCCGTGTTATTTCCTAGTCGGAATCCAATCTGCCGGGCGACGGGATGCGGTCGTGGCAAGACGGTGCTTCTGAAGAGCCGAGCCGTCGTTATTGTAGTTTGCTGCATCTTCAAATGTAGACCCACTCATTCTTGGCGTATGGTAGGCTCTGCTCGCATATGACATCAGTCTGGACATGTACATCTTCGTAGTCCTGTTTCCGACTTATGAGATCCTTGAAATTCCTAGGAAGCTGGATCCTGAAAGACGAGCTAAGGGTAACACGACTTGCCTCCTGAAGTTGTGATTCGTTCTGCTTTCACAGGAAGATTGCAACGGAACAATATGCGGGCCTTTTGCGAGCGCACACGTACCCCATGCTCGGCTACTCCGCGATCATCTTGGAAAGCGTGTTGGACAGCTACGACGAAATGCCGGCGGCTGTTCACACAACAACATCGTCAAAGGAGACCTCAGCTGCATCGAGCGTGAAGGAAGCAGCCTTGTAACTTTTTAGGGAAAAACAGTGTCACAAATCTTCAAAGCGCATGTTAGGGCAAGAGGAGTACAGCGGATGCCGGAGGAAGCGTGCAGGCGTCCATGCTTAGTGCTGTCAATTCGCCGTAGTCGAAAGACCGTCGCTTCTTTCACTTCTGGTGCATTTCTTGTGGGCTCAACTGTTCCTGGTTGCAAGCACGTTGACAGTGGGTATTGACTTCAAAGCTGGACACCCGGCTGCACAAAGATCATTGCACAACTGTAGCTCGAGGACCTCTTTTGCTGCATATAAGCAATCCAACTGGGAATTTGACTACGTATGCTTTTTGCAATCATGTATTTAAGGAATGAGGAATGGCGGGAACCGTCGCACTGATACCTTCAAAATTGGTCGATGCAGATTCTGAGAGTCATGCAATAGCAATCTGCTCGGGTATGAAGCACGTCACGATCACGGAAGCGCTTGTCCTTTCATGAGGCCTAGCTTAATGCATCGGCATGCAAAATAGTCTCCTGGCAGCTGAGACAAATCAAATGTAGAGTCGAGCTTCCTGCCCGTCCAAAGTGAGCGCTCAGCAAGGCCCCGGGTTAGGTATAGTTCATTTGCGGAATGCCGGGCCCCGCCCATACACACCGCGCGTGCGTACCGCATGGCCGTCAGGTACATACCAGGGTCCAGCCGCCCACATGAATGACAGCGCGCGCGTGCGCGTGTGTACGTTCTATTCTGCTGAGGGGTGCCCTTTCTCGGTTTCTGACCAGGAACTGAGCCTGCATGAGGAAGCTGGGCTTGAACTAGTGAACACCTCAGGAAGCGCTTTGAAGTTTGAGCCTCCACCTTACAGCTCTAGGCTTACTTTTGGAACTCATTCAGAGCTGGGTAGCTTTGATGAGAGAGTCAATGATCCCTCATCTGAAGGGGCACAGCTTCCGGAGGTACAGCGAAGAAGCGTGCTGGCTATAGCTGGAACATATATGGATGGAGGCCGTTTCTTGATGTAATGTGTCCTCTCAATAGTGGAGTGGGGTTCTGTTCGGGTGAGTTTTGCAACTTCTTTCCCTGCAAGAGGACCAGGTGGTATTATGCTGTGTGGCATCAACACTCAGTACAAAGGATCCTTCCCTTTGCAAGGATCCTGATGTGTTCTAAAGCATGCAAAGGAAATGAAAAGCAGTCTATACAAATGTGCACCCCTTTGGTGATTGCACAAAACTTTAGCTCGTTGGCATTCTGAAGGTGAGGGCAGTCTTTGTTGATTGACTATGACAAATCACCTTCGCATCCTCTCTTTCAAGGTCACTTCTTAAAACAAAGGCTTCGGGTGCACTGGCACTCTGGTGGTCAAGCCAGGGAGCTTATTCTGCACACTTTCTAACTGACTGTGGCGTTGTATTCGTTCTAGTCGCATCTCCCCTCACCACTTGGTGACTTGTCTCTCCTGAAACTCACCAGATGTACTTGCTCCTTTGCAGGACTTACCTGAATGCCTAAAGCCTATAGGACCTTAAGCTTTCCAGAGGGCCTGCCTTGAAAGGGCAATATCTGCTGTCTGAACGATTCTATTTCCTTGGTGCGATGGCGGACCCCCCACCGAGCCCCAGTTTAAGCAGTGCACGGCAGCTCCCCCAACCCCCAGGCTTGAACGCTCCCCGCCTGAACCTTGCTGGGGGTCACCAGCTTGTCAAAGTCGAATGTGCTAAGTGCAAGGCACACCTGAACGTATCAACAAGTTCACACACCTTCACCTGTCCCAACGACTTCTGCCGCCAGCTTCAAGCGCTGCCAGAGCAGTTGAGAAGACCGGCAGAAGGCGCGCAGGCTCCTTTGAGGAGCACGCAGGTATGTCATTCGTAGATCTGGGAGTGTCAGATCTCAGGGGACCAGAGGGTTTCATTCTTGACCTGTCTTGTTATTACTGGAGCCGTATGGTCTTCAAAAGAGCTTGTGCCGCAGGTCCCAGGACTGTGAATGAATAGCATTCTTTAAGAATCTTCTGAAAATAGAGTTGAAGCTGAGCCTGGCAGAGGATGATCATTTCAAAGTCGCATATCTTGATCTTATTGCTCTCAATGAATCCATGATCACTTGATTGGTCTATACAAGGTTCTCTAAAGATTCTTGACAAGAGGACTTGTCGTTTGACTCCCTTTCCCTTGCCTAAAAGAAGCAGAGATGTTCTTCTCTCACAAGCAAAAGGGGCAACTACTGATCAGAATTACTAGCTCGCTAGCTCTCTTTCTTGTAATCAGGGTGCTACACCACCCCAGATTTTTGAAGATGTGGCAACGACCCGGACTTGCCAACAAAAACGCGAACTTTGAGGCCACCTATTCTTCCAACATGAATCGAACTTCCATAAGAGACCCTTCCATAAAGTCCTTCTGAGCCTCTCTTTCCAACTCTTGCAGTTTCATTGCCCAAGCCCCACTTGCAACTCGCTTCTCAACGTCCCGATTGGCCTCCAGAACTTCCTTTGCCCCCGTTGCTTGAAGCCAATCACAGTCGGTCGAAATGGAGGGCCTTCGACGATATCCCAACCAATGCGAGGAGCCGCTGGTTTCCTTGCGCCGCCGCTAGGGCCTGGGAATCTTGCAGCCGGACGGTACCCCTTCCATATGCCTGCTCAACCACCAGAGGAGATCCACGAGGCAAGTCTGCAGGCTTTGCTGACTGGTTTTGCTCCTTTACAATCTTCATCAGGTCGTCCAAGATGTGATCAGAAGTGACAGTCGATGTACAGATGCGAGGCTAAGCCTAGCATCAGTCGATCTTTTTGCGACGTCCTGGCAATCATGTAACCTGCTGACTCCTGACGCAGCCACTTGAAAAGGTACAGTCTCGAGATCTCCCGTGAAAATTAGTTCCACTTGCTCTGTGCAGATGGTTCTGGATGTGGAGCGGGAAGAAGGAGAGGAGGCAGGGGCGGGGGACACCTTCATGGACTACGTAGGTTCCACAACCATTCTGAATAGGTATCTTGACCTGTGGAGTAGGGAGACTATACCATTTTTCAAGCTGAATCGCTTGCATCGTTTCAACTCCTTCATATTGTGACCTGACCAAATCAAATAGATTGAGTATCTCGAAGATGTTCTATCGAAGATGTCAATGCCTGCGGAGTCTCCCTGCAGTGCATCAAGACCAACATTCCAGCTGCCTGACAAGTGATTAGGCCACCCAAGGACGGTGAAGCTGGAACTCTTGAAACACGGCAGTCAACGATTTTTTGTAGGTTTCTTACCACTTATACTCGTTCTGCAAACATGTCGAGAAAACCATGTCTTTGGTCAGGAACAGAAGTCAGCGATTAGACAGAATCTTTAAAGAGGCAGCTGGAACAAACTTCGACGATAAGCCAGTACTGATTCGGTCTGATTCCGACCCCCTGCAGCGTGCCTCGAAGCTGGCATATGGTCTTCCGCATCCAGACCCCATCGTTGAGACGACCAGTCTGTCTGCTGTCCAACCTCCTGACCCCACATACGAGCCGAAAATAAGAGGCGAAGTCGAGACAAGCGGCTGCTTGTCCTCGTTACAGATGGAAAGCATTGTGTACGCCAGTCAGGTAGGCCCACTCTTATATCAAAAGGACATGAAGGGGATTCCCTGTGTAATGCTCTCCCCACGAAAGCTGTGACAAAGGACTTGCAGGGAGCTTCTGGGTGGTTTATGTGGCATCTCGACCTTTTTGAATCTGTATAAAGCTGTGTCAATTTCAATTTCGCTGCTTCTATTGAAAAGCCTGCTGTTGGCCAACAAAGAGAAAGTTGCCAGAGAATGCTTACTGCCCGACCTTTGCCTCTCAGCACTTCTTACAGGAGTATCCTGAAGGTGATGTTGACTGTTGCGACAGCAATCCAATAAGTTTGCTCGATTCAAGTTTTCACCGTGAATACAGGAGAAATAGAGGATTCTTTTCTGCATGCAGCGACATGACCAGATGCTTCCGGATGGATCTCGAGCAGGGTTTTTCCTGGGTAAGACCACTTTCTTGATCCATTCGCGTGTTTATTGCCTGGCAACCAAATGGTTGTAGTCGAGCAGAGTGACGTCTTGCGACCGACAAACTGATGCCGAAAGAGTTGTTGTGGACGAAGGGTTTCCAACATTCGTTCTTATGTTGTCAACGCCCTTCAGGTGATGGAGCGGGAGTCGGGAAAGGAAGAACAGTGGCGGGCCTTGTATGGGAGAACTGGCTGCAGGGCAGGCGGAAAGCGCTGTAAGTCGTTTGGCAATTTTACACCAGTCCTGTACTTCTGCTCTATCAAGACGCGCTAGACCGTGCTCTCATGCACCTCGTCAGCTTCTTCTTTGTCTAAGTTTGCTGGATCCGATGGAAGAGAAAGTATAACATGAAAGAGACTCATTCATACGCTACTTTTCGTTCTCGCTTTTCAAGATCAAGAACGATTTATCCAACAAAAAGGAAGGTTGTAGAAAGTTCCTGTCTGTCCTGCAGATGGCTCTCTGTTGCATCGGATCTGAAGTTCGACTCTCGAAGGGACTTGGACGACGTCGGAGCTTCAGAGGTGGAGGGTACGTGCGTTCGTGCGACTGGACTCACGGTAGTCTCAGGAGGCGTACACCTCTGGCAGTTGTTCATTCCCTCACGCACTATTCTTGTTTTACAGTTTCCCATTTATCCACCTTTGGACACAACCCCGTCAGCAACTTTTTGAAAGTGGTAGATATGGAATTGCACCCTTGATGTTTACGGTAGAAATTTGCTGTCGTTATTGTTTACTCATACAAACATCTTCGGGATAAGCACGACGATACAAATTGCAAAACCTGATCCTTGCCATCGTCAATCACTCATGTCTGTCGTTTTCCAGTGCATGCCCTCAACAAGTTGCCGTACGGCAAGCTGGACTCCAAGTCGATCGGCATACACGAGGGCGTCGTATTCCTGACCTACAGCAGTCTGATTGCCACCTCCGAGAAGGGGCGCAGCAGGCTCCAGCAGCTCGTGCAGTGGTTTAAACCGGACTTTGACGGACTCATTGTTTTCGACGAGGTAAGTAACACCAGGGCCGTCAACCAGCAACTGTTTTTGTATTTGTTGACGAAGTCGAGCGCTCTGCGGCTCAAAAAGTGCAAATCCGTCTTCGTATCCGTGTTTCTAGGAGACACCTGTTCCTTTTCTCAACATGGAAGTCTGATCAGCTGGGGCGTATTGGCCTGTACAGTCGTGTACGCTCGCCTTACTGTTCTTCGCATAGCCGGTTTTTCATGAATTCGACCATTTGTATTGTGTATCTCGGCTGGCTGCAGTGTCACAAAGCCAAGAACCTAGTGCCTGAGAGTGGAGGCAACGCGACCAGAACAGGAGAAGCCGTGCAAGAGTTGCAGGTACGCCAACGACTCGTCCGTAATTGCTGTGCTGTGCATCACTGCATCACCTGCAGCCTGAGCATGTCGTAAAATCTCCTGCGTACTCTTTCTGGGTGGATTCCGGTGCTGACTTCACACTTTCAGCTTGTGCTTAAAATCATAGTACTTTCTGGACTTTTGTAGACGAAGTTGCCGAATGCCCGGATCGTCTACTGCTCGGCAACGGGCGCTTCAGAGCCACGCAATCTCGGGTGAGCCGTTCCTGTCAGTCACACAGGATTAAGACTTTCACACCCTCCAGTTATGCTTAATGCCTTGACTGCAGCAGATCCGAAAATCATAACATTGCTTTGCTGCTTCTCCTATGTTCCCGTACCATAGAGGAAACTTTCAAGCGTTAGTGCTTGCGGCACGCGCTTCTCTTCATGTTTGAGCGTCCGCAGACCTGCGAAGGTTGATAGTCCACTGTTTCGTACCACTTTAATTCTCAGCCTGCTCGATCAGTCAGCCGGTTTGGCCTGCCACGTTGAGCAGACTCTGTTTGTTGTTGACTTTGTCATGCTATCGATATGTGCCGCCTCGAGCATACTACCTGTTAAATCCAGGTACATGGTTAGGCTCGGCCTCTGGGGCCCACGCACGGCGTTCAGCTCCTTCCCCGATTTCCTGAGTGAGTGCTCCTTACACCAAAGCTTCGTGAAATGCCTTGACCACTTGAGCCCGTAGTTCATTCGTGATTTGGGCAAGTGAAGCAGATACAATCTGGAAAGTGCTTAGAGCATTTTGACCAGTGTTTCCTTCTCTGATCCAGCAATGTTGGAAAAGCGAGGCGTGGGTGCGCTGGAGCTGGTTGCGATGGACATGAAAGCACGGTGAGGTTGTTCATAGGAACCTAGATGATTGTACGGCATCAAATATCGCAATCTGCTTTGCAGCATTCATCTTTCCTGTCTGGCTAAAGTCTAGTGTCAGGCCCGTGCAACGTGACGCAACTGCCTTTTGCCTGCTTAAGCGTTCACAGCTTACCTCAAGCCTTCGGTCGACGCAGGGGTATGTATGTCTGTCGAACTCTGAGTTTCAAGGGAGCAGACTTCGACATTGTGGAAGTACCATTGGAACCAAAAATGAAGGTGCGATCCAGCTCGTTACAAAGGGTTCGAGGCCAACGGCCTCCTAGTGATCATCAGAAACTTGGAAAATTTGCCGTGTGTTCATTCTCCATTTGAGCATTTGCTACTTCGACGCTTTCGTATTCATTGGTTCCTGCCGTTGCCTTTTTCGTTGCAAGGAGAGCTTTGTAACCCATCTTTTGCATGGTCTGAAAAGCTTCTGCGTGTCTTGCAGGAGATGTACACACACGCTGCCTCCTTCTGGGATCGGCTTCGGCTCGACCTGCTCCTCGCCATCGAGACAGTCGCTGATGGAAAACAGAAAAGCAACTCCTTGTGGCGCTACTTCTGGGCTTCTCACCAAGTGAGGGTTACGTTCGACTCAACCTCCTGACGACTCCAGGTTCTCAGAAGATGGTCATTGTCTCTCTTTGCCTTGAAGCAATTCGTCCTGATCTTCCCTTGAGGGTTAGAAAGACGCTGTTATCTGGACAAGGCCAGTTGTCCACATTTTACATGCTGTTTGCTTGAGAGGGCTTTGCCAACCAGAAAGACATCGAATGTGGCCCTTCATAACCTGAACATACGGAAACTTTCACCAACTTATGGACGATATTTGTGGCTATTGTAGCGCTTCTTCCGGCACATGTGCATGGCGGCCAAAGTTCACCGTGCTGTGTCTCTGGCGAAGGACGCGGTGGCCAGCGGCCGTTCCGTGGTCATCGGTTTGCAAAGCACGGGCGAGGCCAGGACGGAGGAGGCAGTTAGCAAATACGTGAGACTGACGGCAGGCCCCTTTTGGCTGCCATTTAACTTTTGCCGGCAACCTTCATAAACGAGGATTCTAGCAATGAAAGCAGGTAGAAAAGACGCATCTCTGCTTGGCTTGCTTGGAACATTGACATAAGACACAGCTCCTTTGTATTTTTGTTAGGCCGTAGGACGCGCTGGCAAGACTTGAGCAAAGTTTTACGGACAGTCTAAGATGGTAGGTTGTCTTCTTTTCTGGATGCCCCTACTGCTAATGCGCATCGTTTCACAGAAGACCAAGCGTAGGCAATCTGTCCTTATCATTGCAGGGCGAGGAGCTGGACGACTTCGTGTCTGGCCCCAGGGAGCTGCTGATCAAGCTAGTGGAAGACAATTACCCCATGTTCGACGAACCAAGTGATGAGATTGGTAAGACCCGCACTCGTGATGGAGCCCCATGGATTTGTCGTACTTATAGAGAGAGTAGCGTCCCAGTCAAATCATTTGCTCTAGTATGCTGCGCACTCGAACCGTTCGTTTCCAACTCCTTGGCTCGCAAACTTCTACGCTAAGGACTATCTTGGGCTGGGCCCGAAAACCCAGTCGTACTTTGAAGCTAACTTGAACAGCGTATACAATGGAAAGTCTTCCTGCTTCTATTTCCGCAGGTGAGCATGGCCTCACTCCCTACTCTGCATCATTGTGCTTATTTACTTATTGGAACTTGATCAAGTGGAAGCTCTTCCCGTACTACCTTTGGTAATGACCGCTCGCTGGCGCGTTGTTGTGCAGGTGCCGACGGCCACGTCGCCTCTCTTCAGCTGCCCGCTCGGAGCTCCCGGAGCAAAACCCGTGCTGGCGGAGCTCCGGAGGCGGGCCCCTCCGGCCGGAACGGAAAGCGTGGCAAAGCGGAGCCACAGGTCACGAGGTCGTCTCGAGGCCGGGTCCTGAAGAAGCCAAAGTATGAGGAGCCGGACAGTGACGACGAGCTGTGGATTGAAGAAGAGGAGACGTCGTCCGAAGGTGAGTGCTGCCGAATTCTCTGTGAGGAGTAACAGTTTGTCTGCCGAGGCAGGAAACGGCATGAGATCGGAAAAGCGTTAGCAAATATGAAAACGACTTTGCAATTCAGATCGCGTTTCAAAAGGTTCACTGATGGTAAGAGCTTCGTTTGAGACGCTTCCGCTCGCTTTCTCCGACCTTTGGAAGGGATGTCCATAAGACAATTGCGTGTTGAGCAAGCTCTTTTTTTCGGTCCTAATGCTCCTCGAACGTGTCTTCATTCAAAGGTAGCCTTCTCCTGGTGGGCGGTACTGACGACCACCTTCATGCCAGCGAAAAGGTTGCGTCTTTCGCATTTGATTGTGTTTGTCTTCAAGGGCGGCACAGCTTTAAATGTCTTGATCTGGCAACACTGCATGCCCAATCCTGCTCTCTTGCTGAAACATTTGCGGATATGCAGAGGAAGGCAAAGACGGGGAGGCTTCCGACCAGGAGGTGGAGCTGTTCCGGCCGTGTTATGTCTGTTTACAAGAACAGGTAAGCACGGCTTATAAAAGCAAGTTCTCCATCGACGTTGGCAATCGATAATTCTTTGAGCAGGTTCCATGGGTCCAAAAGCATCGTAGCTGAGATTTCCGTTCCTACTGCTGCTGATGCCGTTGATTGAAGGGACTTCCTTACGGGACCCTCGCTGTCGGAAACGTAAGTTAAGGAGAACTTTACTTCGACCTCACACATCTTATCGAGCGCTTCGTTCACTTAGAACCCCCTCAAATTTTGTATGTCGACAACAGAGGACCTTTTTTCTTCGATGCCTAACAGGAGGGCGACGTCCTACTTCTGAAGTGCAGCAAATGCGACAAAGCGGCGCATGCCGCCTGTCTGACGCCCCCCTTGATGCCCCCGAAAGAAGACACCCCGTGGCTGTGCCCTGCTTGCGATAAGACAGATCAGGAGGCGAGGGCACAGAGAGAGGCGTTGATCAAGGATCAGTGGGCAAAGTAAGTCACGCGTCGTACTATGTGCTTGCATGGAATCTGCTTGATTCAATCATGATTTAATCAAAGCTCGCACGGTGTCCGGCGCTAGTCCCTGCGTTCCTTCTGCATTGGGAGAGTAGGTCCAGATTCGGGTCTTGATGTCTTTAGCAAGTAAGTTTCGTAAAGGTGGTCCTTTCCAGCTCGCTGCACCAATGCGGGCTCTAAAGCCTGCAAACAGGCCCCGAAGCGCGGTACATTGGTTCATCTGTAGGACAGGGGCCATGCACGAATGCTGACTTACAGAGATCTGCTTCTGTTTTTCTGGATGCAGGTACAATAAGATGAAAGCGGCCAAAGAGCTTTGGCTGGAGATCATCAGGACGAAACTTGAGCTGCCAAACAACCCACTGGACGAAGTCATAGACCAAGTGAGAAACGTCTCTAGGACCCTGCTCACTGCTCAAGTCTGCGCTGCAGCAGTCGTCATCAAAAGCTTCTGTCGCAACAAAGACAAATGAGCTGGGCCTTGCCCAGAGCGTCTATTTCTGAGAAGCATTTTAGAAATATACGTTGCGCAAGCATGAGAAAGCTTGCAGCAACCTGGTTGTAGGGCAGACCTCACACGGCGACAGATCTTGCGAAGAATATTCCAAGGTTGCTCACTCTGGTTGTTTCTATCCAGCTTGGGGGCCCGGAGAAGGTGGCCGAGATGACGGGGCGTAAAGGTATGCTGGTGCGCAACTTGGACGGGAAGGGCGTCACGTGGCGGGCCCGGAACAGCAAGGAGGTCAGCCTGGAGATGATCAACATGGTGGAGAAGCAAAAGTTCATGGACGGGGAGAAGGTGGGCGAAAACGCGCTTTTCAGCTTGCAGCGTACTTAGGCTTTAGCACGTTCCCCTTGGAGTCTCCCTGGTGGTCATTCGCTACTCTATAGTCAGCTACCGCTTGCCAGGATCCTCGCATCAAACCGATTTTTGACGATAGGCTGGAGCATCCTTACTGAAATAGCTCGTATTTCAAGCTGCGGGTGGACTTACGCCATGCTGTGGTGTGACAGTTGGTGGCCGTCATCTCGGAAGCAGCTTCTGCGGGCATCTCGATTCAAGCCGACAGGAGGGCGCTGAACCAAGTAAGCTAAGCCGTCTTGTCGGCGCCTTTTGTTCGACTCCAATGCACTGCTTGGGATGACAGCACGTTCGCTAAGACACATAGGAGTTAACGAGTTGTGTACCGTTCATTGGCGAAGTAGCACTGGCCATTGCACACTGCGTAGTCAAACGCAGCATTCCCTGTCTTTCTCGTCTGCTGCCGTGGTTGTCTGACACGTTCCGGCAATTTCTGCAGAGACGCCGGGTCCACATCACTCTCGAGTTGCCCTGGAGGTAAGCTGTACAGACAAGCTTCCCCTTGCTGTCCGCATCAGTACCACCTTTACGAAAGAGACGGTCATAAGTTCCTGCTTCGCGAATTTAGACTTCTAGAATCCATCTATGTGCTGACTGCTGGACTTTGGATGCAGTGCGGACAAGGCCATCCAGCAGTTTGGACGCACGCATCGGTCGAACCAAGCCAGCGCTCCTGAGTACAGGTGCGTTTGGCAATGCTCTCTGGCTTGCTTCATGCTTCAAGCCGCTTTGGCAGCCCTTCTCCTTGCCATACGTCTTGACTCCTCGTCCACATGAGCTTCGGCTACCGCTGCCATCTGACTAGACTTATTCTGCACAGCTCACAAATGCCGAGTGGGAGAAGCAACTGCTAACCTCCTGTTTGCAGGCTCCTCTTTACAAATCTGGGGGGAGAGAAGCGGTTTGCGTCGATCGTTGCAAAGCGACTCGAAAGCCTAGGTGCTCTGACACAAGGGGACAGACGGTAGGGCCATCCTTTCCCTCAAACGGTTTTGGTAGAACTGCTAGTCTTCCAAGCTGTGGACTGAAGGAGCGTTATATTTATCAAGATGCCGTCTCGATATGGAAACGATGCATCGCATTAGCATCTGCGTTGCACCTTCTATTGAAGACCCCTGGTCGCCTTGGTTCATAGAAGAGTCCCGTTTCGAGCTTCCGCTGTACAAGTGGCGCCCTGTTGACTTCATCTATCTCTGAGAATGGTCCATTGCACATCGTACTTACCTGCTATTTTCCGGATCCATTCAGAGCGGGCCCCTCCTTAGGTGCATACAATTATGACAGCTACTGGGGGAAGCGAGCGCTCGCAGCTGTGTACAAGGCCATAAATGCGCAGGTATGAGACGTTTAGCATCCAAGTATTGTATTGAGCGCAGTCTTCCTACTCCCGATTTGAAGCGAAGGCATCGAGCATTCGTGTGTAGCCCCAGTTTGATTGTTGACAATGAAAGCCGTGCTGATTTTGCAGACGGGCGTTCTTTGCAGTGGCACGAAACGCTTGCCCGTTGCACAATCTTCTGTGCACAAGGCCTCTCATCACGTGCTTACACTTGTCCTTGGACTCCAACGTCTTCCTGCAGACGAAATTTCAAATGTCTGTCGACGGGGCGTGCTTGACGACGCACTAAAGTTGAAGTTCTTGTTTTTGATGTAGATTCCTTCCCCAGCCCCTCCACCCGGCTGCAAGCGCAGCTCGCCTGAGGAGGCGCGCTTTATCACCGATGCCCGGGCAGCCCTGGTGTCCTGCAACATCATACAAGGTGGGCCACCTTCAGAGGACCGTTGAGCTGTCTATCATTTTGACCGTTTGGACTTGTCTTTGTTCCTTGTGAGATCCGCAGGTGAGAATCCCTTCGACAGTTTTTCTCTTCGTATTTTTAGAATGTCCGTGACAAGACGGTTCCATGGTTCAAGTCGGTTGGAAGTGGCTAAGTCTTTTCAGGACGGCTGAGGTTGGTGAAGGCCAATAGCCCAAAATGGGGACGCTTCGTCAAGCAGAATTGAAAAGGCTCGCGTTTCGTTTGCAGACAGCACGCGTGCGGGGTCGATACGGGGCATGGCCTCCGGGCGCATTACCGAAAGCGACATGTACGACGTCGCCCGGTTCCTCAACCGCCTGCTTGGCTTAGAGCCGGGCCTGCAAAACAGGTGAGGATACTCTTGCTTTGGATACTCTTGCTTTCGAGCCAAAAAAAAAAAAAGAAAAACAAAAAAAATCAGATTGTTTAGGAGACAGACGGAGCGCCGCGGCGAAGCATATAAGCTGCCCGCTTCTTTCCCTGTTGTCTTGGCCGATGTTGTCAGAGTGGTGGAAAGGAACCTTTTTGATAGTGGCAGAGACCAGAACAAGACGCCCTGTAACTCTATTTTTGGAGCTCCACTTGCTTGCTGACGGCCACAATTCATGCAGGCCCGCCCCGCCTCCAAGATTGGTTCTTCCTGTTTTCGTTGTCGTCACCCACTTAGACGTGGCCTATGCAAACTCCTTACACCATTTGTTGGTGAAGCGTGTGTCATTTCCGCAGCTTGTTTGACTTACTCCGTCTTTGACGCCCTGGTCCTCGAAGCATAGCGTAACGGCCATTTCGGTGCTGGCTATTCGGTTTTCTCGCAGTTTCGTTGTCAGTCGGCTCGCACTTATGAGATTGTCAGGGTGTGGGGTTTACTCATAGCCGTGCATCCGCTCAACTTCTTATTGAAGCGAGTGTCCTCCCCGCAGCTTATTCGACTTTTTCGTGGCCAACTTCGACGCCCTGGTTCTCGAGGCGCGGCGCACCGGTCACTTCGACACGGGCATCGTCGAGATGCGGGGAGCCCGGGTGGCTCTCGACGGAGAACCGGAGGAAGTGTTCCGGGAAGCGTCCGGGTCGGCCGCCACGCTGCACTGCGTGGTCAAGGTGGACCGGGGGTTGCCGTTTGAGGTGAGCGTCTGGTTTGCATTGTAACGGGCTTTGTCGCCCTTGACCGAAGCTGGCCTGTCTTTCCCGTCATCTGGTGCGCTTTCAGGATTTCAGCAGCGATCAGGACTTCAAAAGACGCTTTCTCTTTCTTTTTTGACAACTTAGTATATCCGTTGGATGCAGTCAGTGTACTAAAGCTGCAACTTAAGGAACGGTGACAAGAGGCCTGGTCAGCATGGCTGGCCTTGGGCCCACAGTGCAGCCAGACTGACGTCAGGTATCGTCGACGTGAGTCAATAGACTCCAGCGCAGGACATCCTTAATTTGGCAAACGGGTTGCTGCTCAGGGCGTTCAGAGAACGGCTCCACTTAAGGGGAGGCCATCTGAAAAACACTTGTTAAAGAGGGGGGCATGACGATGCAATCGATTGTTGTTGTCTGCTGATTGCAGGACGCAAGCGCGGCCTTGGAAGCGGCTCCAGCTGAGGACCCAGGCAACGGGTTCTACATCTCGCGACGGGAGTGGCTTGGGAGGAAACACTCACTGCTGGCTGTGCGAAGGTGAGAAGTCTGTCACCCTGTTACATCGACTCAATTCAACGTTGCGTCTTCTGACGATTGTCTAGGCAACATTCCGGAAAAAGTGACGAGCCAACAAATTAGCAGGTCTAGCTGGTGACACGACCGTTTATTTTTAGCGACTCTTTGGGGCCGTCAGTATACAGAAGTCCATGTAGACTTTCGTGACAAGCAGAAGCAGTCGCAGTTAAGGGAAAGCCGATGGAATCTTCCGTGCCTTGAATGCTGCACGCTTCGATGAACGAGACGAAACCTCTAGCTGCAGATCTGAGCGTTCGCTTTGTTGGATGCAGCTTTGACTCCTCGGCGCCCCTGTTCACCATCTATCGTCCGGCAAGTGGGCGTGCGGGAAGGTACGTCCCTAATTCCATCAACGCTCTCACCCTTCACCCCCTGAGGTCAGGAGTCTGTCGGAAGGATTACAGTCTGATGCAAAAAGTGCTAAAAATCAAGCGTTGATTCTGCTTGGAGTAAATGGTATCTTATGTAAATAAAGAAGTGCGCAAGCTGAAAAGAAAGTTCCTTGAACGGAATTCGCGAGCCACACACAGATCCGCCCGCTTCTTTCTTGTGTACGTTGCGTGTGTTTTTGGATACTTTTCTGCGTGACGTACTTACTCGTGTTTCTCGCTCCTGATCAACCTCGAGCAGCCGACCGAGCACGGCTCGTTTGAAAAGCAGACTGCTTCGTGTCAACGATCTGTCAAAGGGCAGGATGTAATTTTGATACCAGAAGCTGATAGCTGAATTCCGTTTCCGAGCAGAGAGATGCCGCAGGCGGAGCTGCGGCTCAAGTACGAACAAGTGGCGAGCGAGGACGCAGCGAAAGCGGCTTGGACCATGGACTTCGACGCTTCGGCCAGCCAGGTGCGCCGGAAAAAAGACCGCCAAAACATCGTCTTTAGCTACCTTGGACATGGTTGAGTGGGTGAAGCTCCGGATACGCGAACAGACTTGTCTTGTCGGTGTGTTTTCAGATGAGCGAGAAACAGCTACTTTGATTATTCAATCTCAGGAAGCTGTATTCTTCCGCACCTGATAGAGGAGGCCTTCGTTTGCCAAGCTGCTGAGCAGTTGCAGGGGGGGCCGGTCGCTAGTGAGGACATAGGATTCCAAAGTATCTGAGTTTGACTATGTAAGTCTTATTCATATCTTCTTTTTTATCATTTGCGCTGAACAAAAAAGTACATGAAGATAATTTTATTACCTATTTTTGACCACTTTTGCAGATAATGTATGTACCTCTTGCCCAGTCTCCGAGATGCATTCTTACCATCTTTCTAAGCAACACTCGGTCAGAGGTTGATCCCGCGCACCGTTCCTGAAGGTCGTTTCATCCCCTGTGCAGTGCATGCACGGCCCCAAGTGCAAGTGGCAGTCCGCGTGCTCGGTCGGCCGGCGCGTCAACGAGCTCCACATCTTGAACGGACTAATCCTGCCGGTGTGGGGCATCGTGGAAAAGGCCCTCTCCAAACAGGTCCGTTGCTGTGCTCCTTGATCAAGTCGTCGTTCCGGCTTACGTGTTCCATGTCTCTGCAGTTTATGTCGCCCTGATGCATTGATCTGCCATGCGAGTCACTTTCCCGCATCACTAGATCAAGGCTGCGGGTTGTAACCTTGTTCGCGACGATTGGCGACGGGTTTGCACCTTTCCATAAAGGCGAATCTGCTATTGATCAGCTGTTATCAACCAAAGGCACGTTCTTCTGACACCTCGTTTATTGCTCTCCGCACTTACATCGTGTTTTCATGGGTACTCGAACGAGCTCGGTCCGCTTGACGACCCTCGCGTCGGTCCCTTCCGTGAGTCTTGGAATGGCGCCGCAGGCTTTGGTAACGGGTGCTTAATGACTGCGCCTAATGATTGCGCTTTTGATTTGCAGGAACGAATCGGCGACCGGCGCTTGCGGGTGGTGCGGCTGGAGATGACCGACGATGGGCGCCGCGTGGTGGGGGTGCACGTGCCGACTCCGGCCATCGCAAGCGTGCTAGAAGGTGAGCCTTCCTAACAATTTAAGTACATGGAGCAATCGAAGCAATCGTGGAAAACGTCTACTCAAGAATGAACGCGGCCATGTCGAGTGTGCTACCAAGGTAAATTGTGGCAATAGCCGAAGCCTTTCATGGCTGTAATCTGGAGCAGAATCAGAAGGGGTACCACAGTGGCCAGCCCGAGGGTTTTGGAGAGCAAGCAACTGACTCGAATCAGCCAAGTAGAAGTGCCAGGATACAGGGAATGACAACGACGGTCCGGTCACCTCTCTTTGTGCTTTCTGCCGACAGAATACCCCAGTGGGTTCACATACTTTCCGCTCAATGATCGGTTTGACCCTCTTGGAAGAAAGCGGGGTTTTGCTGACGCGTTTTCATTCCTTTGCAGGTCTCAAGCGACCAGTAGCTCAATTAGACAAAGTGTAATCTTGTTAAGCTCGCAAACGAGGGTACCTTGTTCGCATAACGTGCTGACGTGCGTCGTCTAGCAGAAATTCAGGTTAGCCAAAGCTGCCAACGCAATAGAGTGCGCTTCAGTCGGTATTGTCCACCAGTGCTTGGTGGATGTACATTGATCGGACACGCCGCGCGACTGCCGTTTGTAGATCTCAAAACCGGTTTAGCAATGGGCTACCGTGCTTGTGGCTCGCTTCACCCGAGCCCCCGACTGTCACCACCACAGTCTCACTTGCATAAGAAACGAACTTATGACATAGCTGTGGTCGGGACGGTTCAATGGGCTCGATTGAACCGTCCGACATGCAGGACAATTAGCGAATACCGGGCCACATTTAATGCATTTTGACAAGATTCGTCTGGTCGCGCGCGCGTGTGCATGATCACGATCAAGCGCGCCTAGCGATTCACTCACTGTCAACGTTTGCCAGCCAGGCTGCTGCCAAAACTGTCGGAGACGATATATGCTGGGCCCGTCTCTACAGACTCATCATCATGATGAAAAGCGTATGCTGCATGAGATTTTGACCGGCACGTGCAGCCAGGCTAGACGTACGTATCGATTTGGTGGAGTGACACATGCAGGCTCGGAGCTTATCTCCAGCCGGCGGCCGGCCTGACTAGTGTCATGCACTGAGGCATAGTCATGAGGTCAACAGGGCCCGCTTAGATGATAACATGTCCGATACCGATCGTCAATTTGCGCCAAGCTCTGCGCAAGATAAATCAACTGTTACAGGTTGAAACTGCTTTTAAATCGGACACGTTCAACATTCACGAATTCACGAACTGCGGTGGTCACCCCGAGTCGATCGGATCAGCAATTAGGGCGATCTGACACAATTGATTGCTCTATAGCTTGATCATTTTCTTGTCCAACACTCAACGACCCTTGCTGATCTGCAGGCCTATTTATGCTAGCCGCTGGCCGCCACCCTTAAAAATACGTCCGTTTCGCGTGCCTTCAAGTTTGCACGCCGCCGTGCGCATAGCCGATATTGCAGAGAGAACCGTCAATTGTTCAGCTTCAACTATCGAAGTAAGCGTGGGTTAGATAAGTGTGAAACTCTGCATGGACCAAAACCCCGTTCTACGATCCTTTCTCGTGCTACCTAAACTCCCCGGAGTGAAAGTTGACAACTTTCGTTGTCACGGGACGACGGTCCGATTGGTGAAAGGGAACCAAGAGCAAAGCGATGCTGCGTATCAAACTAGCATAGCGGTCTCTACCTAGAGAACTGAGGACGTCTGGTTGCCAGATCTGGCATGACTAAAGTAGGACGATATAAATATGGACTGGAAAGTGGTTGGAATTGGTACAGGGTATCTACATCTCTGAAACCGAGTCGTCGCACTGGCAGTGCTTCCTTGGGTTAGCGTAAACCGAGTCGGGTCTCTGCGGGTTACTGTACACCGGCCCCTCGGGGCCGAATTTCGACATGGACGTCTTGCGGAGCGCTTTCACCTGCGGGAAAAGATGCCAGCTGTCAGATCCCAACTTACACAAGGCGGCCCTGCAACTTTTATGAGTATCATCCGGAAGAATCTGGATTCAAGAAGGTTCTTGGCGTCGCATTTCGCCGACCTTTGAAAGTTGAGTGTATCGCAACGTCCCTCTCTCCAGCAAATCAGTTGGAAAGAATCTGTTTGTCTGGATGGACCGAAAGATACCTAATTCCGGACCGTTATTGAATTCATTATGGGACGGGTCAGGCTTCTGCTTCTTCTCAGTACCCTGTTCAAAGAGTTGTGGTTTTAGCAAATCGGAGTCCCTTCTATCATTACCTCAACGCCACCAAACCCTGCACCAGTTGACGTAACGTCGTCTCACCTGCGCCGCGAACTCGTCCTCGCTGAGGTCAGTGTCGTCGAGCAGACGGGTGAGCTCCTTGCGGTCCTCGGGGACCAGCACCTGCCCGGGGCGCCGAGTGTAAACGCGCTCCCCGACCACTAGGTCCGCCATGTTGCTCGGGAAGGGGGCCACGAAGACGTCGCTGCGAACGGACAAAGGGACGTCAGCGGTTGGGTTTAGCAATTAGGGACAGAAGTTGGTGGGATTGGCGGCTTGAGCACCAAGTCATCTACGGGGGTTAGGATGGATTCTACCGGAAGTCGGTGAGGAAAAGAGGGCGGCCGGTGATTGGCCGGGCAGCATAAGTTCTCTGGCTGATGAATGCTGCTCTTTGAACGACCTTGATTGAGAAGTCCGTGCGCATCTTGGTAAGAACAAGATGCCCATGACTTTGCGTGATGGAAGTTATTTGGCCCAGATCAGAACGTTTTGATGTACGAGCTTCTGCCTGCAATTGATTCCGTTTCCAAACAAGAGGTCGACTTGTGCAGTTGAGCTGGCGAGTTTTCACCGATTGCCTTTCATTTTAAGTTTCATACTCCGCGCTCACCTGTGCGCGGCAACGTAGAAGTCGAGCGCTGCCATTTGGAACGCGTGCCCGCCGAACACCTCCATCTCCTCGCGGCTCATGAGGTCGTTCTCTTTCCGCCGCAGATTGGGGAAGATCGTCCGCAGCTTGGCTAGCGACTCCTCTTCGTTGTGGATCTTGCCGGACGCTAGGTAGATCTGCGCGTGCGACGAGTAGCCGAGGCCGCGCAGCCACCGCCCGATTTCCTGCGGGGTTTAGGATGGACGGTTTAGTTCTGAGCCAGAAGTGACTTTCTGGGTGCTTAAACTTTGGGGCTCTTAAACTGAGTGAGGAACAAGCATTTGTGATGGTTCGAGATCGGCAATAAATGCGAGGCTTTGTCGTCTGGAGTTAAAAGACCAGTGGAGACGGTCGAAATTGCGATCTTTGGCGACAGCGATTCCCCCGTTTCGGCCCGGCCGGGTCAGGTTTGGTGTACACTGTACGGCCCCACCCCGGCCCCCGGGGCCCGATGTGCACACGCAAATGCGGCCTCACATTAGCAGCTGAGAAGAAACCGGTCCGTTTGATACATGACACGGGCAGGGAGTTGAGCAAAGTGTGTCACTTGACCGCTTCACTCCTTCGATCGCTAAACTGCAAAGATCAGAACTCTTGTCCGCAGCTAATATCTAAATCTCGATATCGCGGCTTTGTGGTAACTCGTGACCAGTGCAAACGACTTGAGAGGCCTCGACTCGAAGAAGCTCCGCACGAATCGATTGAGAGTCTTAGAGGTTTAAAGATACTAGATTGAAAAAGCCTCCAGGCACTTCCGAACGCAGGACAGAGCGCAGCCGTTCGAACTACACATTTCGGCAAAGCTACAAAAAGAGAGTGTTAAATGAGAAACACAAAGAATAGGCGGTGTAACCGGCTTCTTTCCTCACCTCCGGGGTTAGCGGGCACTGCCCTTCGCTTCGCTTCTCCTCCGGTGATCCCAGCTCCTCCCGGTACGACCACCCGAGCATCTTGCGCATGTCTGCGCGAGGACACGTGGCAAGATGTCAGTCGCGTGTCTGTACACTTCCGTCTCCGTCTCGGGCCCTCTCGCTGCGCAACTTGACAGGTCGGTTTCAAGGACCTTTTTTCCCCCGCATGTTCAACGAAAGAATGGGTACTCTTTTCTGACGGTATGTGCGCGCGCAACGTCCTTTGCTGGCCCTTTTTGGCGGCGAAGGTGACGATAAAAAGGCCATCAGAAATAAATCTCGTTTTCACTAAACAACACACCTTACTCTTACATCGATGCTGTTCGTGTGACTTTAACGCCTTCCAAACGATAGAATCCTGGGTTGCATCTGTACCGGTGTAGAAAACGCTCATCTTCACTCCTACTGACGTCACGACCACCCGCAGCTCACCCTTGAACTTCTGCTGCTCCTTCCTGCTGACGTCATACCGGCAGCCGGACCACGCCAGGATGTCGTCCTCGAAGCGCAGGTGGATCGTCACGAACGGTCCGTACAACGTCAGCCGTTGCACGATGCGCCGCCCGATCTCTTCGAGCGCGGGCGCCAATCGAAGGGCTTCGAAGTTGGCCTTGCAACGTACCCACTGCGTAACGGGTGGGACGTCCGTGTGGGACAACCTGGCGGAGGAAAAAATGGGATTTGAGTTAGTCGCGCTGTCTGAGGACACGCTTTTGACCCCACATTTTTCTGTGTGGGGCAACTTTGGGGGGGGGGGAGAGGGGGCTGGATTGATTTAGGCGCGGCCTTGTTTGGACCCACTACGTAAACGAGCGAAAGAATCTCGCCCAGCAAGGATCAAGAAAGGGCTTTCTTTTGGGCAGTCTCGCAACCAAGTTCGACCCATCTCCTCGCAAACCATCCATTTAGAACTGGGTCCTCACCTGTCGGTGAAAGGCCTGAGCGTGACGACCTGTTCTCTTTTTAGCACCGGCAGCACTTCTTTCAGGTAGTACTCGGCGCTCGCGTCAGCGGGCGGGTCGATCTTGGTCGCCTTGATGTACTGGAGCGGCATCGGCAGCTGGAACGCGACGCGGACGGTGTCCGAAAGAACGTCCGTGAAGTGTTCGACGTCGAAGATTTCGGCGAACGAGCTGTGGCGGAAAAGGAAGGGGCGTGTTGAAGAAAGCTGGTTGCTTTTCGGCGCGATCAGTTGAGCTGTGCTTTTATAACATCTAGCCTGATTTGCTTGAAAAGAGGACGCTAGAACGGTGTCCGAGAATTGAGGACGTCCGTAAAGTGTTCGACGTCGAGGTATTTGGCAAACGAGCTGCATCGGGGAGAAAAGCGGCACTGATCACGGGAAGAAGGTCTCACCTGTTGTCTTGCCAAAAGGCGTTCTCCCTTAACGACGGGAGCACTAGCGTCGCGTTCAGCATCCACGCAACGGCGACAGCGTTTGCGATAGACGCCCTCTGCTGGTTAAGGCCCCCGTTTAGCTGAACCATGAGATAACCGTTGCTCTCCGGAAGGACTGCAAGAGAATCAAACATTATAAGGCTTAGTGGGGCTGTCTGCTTTTGTGGGCAGCTTTCGGAGAGAATGGAACGCTCGAAATCCGCCTATTCTAAAGTATGCTGTCCTGCAGTCTCGCAGATATGAAGTCCTTCGATTGGGTTTGTTGTGATCATTGGCTTTTCGAAGGGAATGGTCCGCAGCTTAGTCGACGGCGCAACGATGATTTGCATTCAAAATTCAGTACTCGAGAAGGCGTCACGCATCAAAGACAGTCCAGCTGGTTAGTGATTAGGAAACGAAAGCTAGAGCCGTCTTTCCATACAACATCTGAAAAGGCGTCAAAGCTGGGATTACAAGTTTGGAGTAACAAAGTTCGTGAAGCGCTTTGAGACTGCGGAGAGAAGATGTCTAACCTGGGTCGACGATGAGTCTCTTCCCATCTTTGCAAGTCGAGTTGAGGGGAGTCAACGAGTCCAGCCCGTTTGTCGTCCCCTTGCCACCATCTATCAGAATCTTCCGAAGCGCTTTGTTTTTGCTGCCCGCCAGCTGTTTGAGTCTTTCTGGCACGGGGTCTTGTGCCGGTATGAGCAATTTGTCAGCTAGGTATCGCCTTGCCTGCAAAGGAAGGAAAACATGAGAAACTACGCTCTCGTTGGTACTGCTGTTTGTGCAATCTGCTCATGTTTCGCGGTTTGAAACATAGCCTCTGACATTAGCTTGCCTATTCAACTTGAACTCACAAGCAAGCAAGGTCAAGGTCGTGACTCAGAGTAGGTGCTTGACACTGAATAACTTGAAGGCGCCTCAGATCGAATGTCAAAGACATAGAAACCATTGCATTCAAATGTTCAAGCCCTGTGACACTTACCTGCGCTGAGCTTGCTGTTTCCTACATTCAAACGCAGAGCCGAAAGGTCAAGCTTAGCAGCTTTAAGACTAGCTTTACTGCTTAGAAGGTGTGTAAGACTTACATGCAATGACTTTTTCCTCAGGACTGGTTTTGGCAGCTCCGGTCCCCTCCTCAAACCCCCTCCCGCTTGCAACCTCCTTCCACCCACACTCCACTCCCCCTCAACGCTCTCTTTCGTTCCATACAAACTAACCCCAACAACCCCCACCAGAAGCAACAGCAAGAACGCGGTCTTAACCCCCGCCCCAACCTTATACCCGCTCCCCCCGCTACCCATCGAGTCCTGCACGTGGTTGGCCGCACTCCGGAGGTGGTTAGCGGTGGTTAGCAGCACGTTGCCCAGCTTCTTCTCGGGGGAGAAGACCGTGTTCTCCCACGTGTGGGTCCATTGCCGCGACGACTTCTCCGCGAGGCTCGACCAAACTGCGCGCTGGAGCGAGCCCGACGCGCGCGCTTCGTCCACGTGTTTGTCGGAGAAGCCGTGGATACGCCGGCGCGTCGGAGTGTTGGAAGCGGAACTGGGGCCGTTGTCCAAGACGGCCGAGTCCATTGGGTCTGCTTTCAGGGGCGGTCTTCTAATGATGGCTCTCCAAAGGCGTGATAGGATGAATCCTACAAGAGAACCCATGGTGAATCCGGTCAGCTTTGTGACTGCTTTTCTGGGGTTTGCCCCTTCTGCTGACTTTCCAGATTCACGCTCTTAGTCTGGGGTGCAGTTGGAACAGGAGCTTGCAGAAAATATCATTTAGCTGACGGGAATCGACCTTGTTTTGAGCTCCGCAAGCTCAAGCTTATACTTTACTGGCAGCTTCAATTCTAGGCAAAGTAGAGTGGTAGTCAGTATAGACTTCCAGAACCTTTCAGTTGCATAAACTTGTGCACTGAAACGGCAAGCAAAACACCTCGACTTGCGGTGGATCATAAGTTGGGCAACTCATTGTAGATTGATCAGCCAGACCCAATGTGCCGCCAAGCAATATTGTCAGGTCCAGCTAGAATGGAGCGGGTATGACGAAATTGAGCGGGTAATCAGGTTCCACAAGCGAACTTTGTCAGCTCGGACAAAGGACACAAACACAGCGAGCTACAAACAAGGTAGCTGCAGATCTGATAGAACAGATTGTAGTTGAAGCGGGCAGAGCTCGCATTGAGATGATCTGAAGTCGTGTTGCTAGCTCAAAGACGCAAGTGAAAGAATCGTGCGGCGAAAGCAGCAGAATGAGCTCACCTTGGTACAAGATCATGCAGGCGTGCTGCGAGGGTTGCGCGTGCCTCGCGCTTGCAGCTAGATGAACCGTCCAAGACAGACAGACGCACTCAATGCTCCTTGCAGAAGCTCCCTTCTCATGGGATAAGCTGGAAATGCAGCTACGTTTCAAGCTCTGTAGGGAGTTGAGGTGTCGCTTCCATGAATGTGCGAAATTGAGGTGCCAAGAAACAGTAAGTCTGTCGAGGTTGTCAACCAGATTGCACAAATGGAAAGTACGGTCTAATCAGCTGATCTGTACGAGGTAGGTATAGAACTCGGATCCAAGCTAACGAAGGCAGTGGGTAGGTATTCGTGGTCAACCGTGAGCTCATGCACCAGACTGTCGAGCTCAAGAAGAAACTGAAAGACCTACCAAGGATCTGGTGATCAAGATTGCACTCAACAGTGTAGGTGGGTTTGTCTTTTGTCACCCCAGAAGACCAACATTAGGTTGCAGACTGAGTAGGATTAGCTTTGACTCTGAGCCAGCGAACTCTGGATAGAATCAGCAGGTACGTAGCACTGTCTGGCAAACTCTGGCGGCATATTTGAATGTGTTGACGGCTGGCTTAAGGGCGGAAGCTCAAGGCTTGCTGGCAGCTATCAGAGGTTGAGATGTACCTCTCCAACAATCTCAGATGCTCTGGCTGTTGCTAAAATCAGGTGAAGTAGCCGTTGAAGAGGTTTTGAGTGAGCTCGACACGAAGCACAGCTACAGCTACTACTGTAGTTACCTAGTCGCTACAGTACCGGTTGTTTACTTCAGGAACCTAGGATACAAGAAGCTAGGCTCCTGTATTGCACTCGTATAGGTACCCTCTATTACCTACTCATGTACTGTACTCGTGTAGCATACAACTTGAAACAAGGTTGCTGTTGGCACCAAGCTTGGCCAATGTTCACCTGCTTCAAGATGTTCTCCGCGCGCGTCGAGTGGTTGGTTTTGTACATCGATCCAATCGACGGCTGTGGTTGGTGCCTATACTTATACCACAGCCGTCGAATGGATCGATGTACAAACGCAACCCGGCGAAAACGACTGGTACGGCAACATCATCATGGCATGCGATCCGACGCGATATTGTGACTGACTTGACCGTGACGTCAAACTAGGTACCATAATTGGACACGTCGTCAGCACAAAACGTCACGAATCACGATCCTGTCGTCATTCCTAGTGGTAGATTGCCCATGACGGACCGGGGGCTCGACCGGCAGTACGGTCGTTCAGAAGGATTTATCACCGACTTCGATTTGGGTGTTGGCTAGTCTCAACCGACTAGAGAAAGGCTGACCTCTCCACTCAAATGGAAGCCGGTATATAGTCCTGGTACTATGTGGAAGGAAAATTTCCTCGGGGCCTAAATGACGACCGTTGAACAATACCCGGTCCATCAATAATGGCCCCCAGTTGCGCGAAGTAATGGCTCTAGAGTCTACTGCTTCATAGACTCATAGTCTACTGCTCGAAGGCTGAGCGCGCGTCACTGGAACTCAAGTTCGGCCCCGGTGTCTAGCAGTCCAACTTTCCTGTGACTCTTGGCATTGCAACGAAGGACGTTGTTCAGGATTCAGCATCTTTCACTTTCAGAGGTCTAACGGGCACCAGCATACACAGGTGACAGAAGTCGGAAGGTGGTACGTCCCAAAGCCGCAGCTCTTACAAGCGCCCCCCGACGTTGGATCACGTCAGCGTGTCTGCCACCATGGTTGCTCATCCGAACATGCATCTGCTCGATGTGGAGGCGGACTTCCTCGGGAGCGACTTTTGGGTGCGCAAGGTAAGGTGCTCTGGTTCTTGATCTATCCTTCTCTTATCATACACCGTCAATGGCCCCCGCAGCTTGCAGATGGAATTTGCATGTTAGCGGACGCCTCAGAAGGGGCAGATGTAAATGCATCAGATAACCAGGGTGAATGCTTAGTGAGCAATAACGCTGTTTGTAGAGGGATCTTTGGAGTCCAAGAGATGGGTGCCAAGCATTTGGCAAGTGTTTAGCGCTAGCAGACGGATTGAAAAGGAGAGCAACACACCGTTCAGGTTCTGACCACTACGGCGCTGCCGTGCAGACCCTCTTTCCGCTAAAGTTGTAGGCCAGCTGTAGTAACTTTGCAACAAAGGGCAGAGATAAGATCAGCGGGCATCATCTTGTCATTTTGAAAGTGGCCCTTGAAAGTGTTGCTCACTCTCCGGTGCCGCTTACACTATAATGCTGCAGGCATTCAGACCTTTTACATCTGCAGAGATGGAATGCCGAGGGCTCACTTTTCTTCGGGTTGCTTCTCTGCCCATGCTGCCCTCATTGCAAATTAGTCACTTAGCGCTTCTATATCCTTGAATGTGCGCCGCTTTCTCAAGAGTCAAGTGGCAACTTTGATCACTTTAAGGGAATTTGGAAAATGATGAAGCCAAACCTATGAAGAGTGCAGCGCTTTGAAAGATGCTTTGACGGTTCACAAGGGGGCCTTCCTTCAGGGAATGTTCGGATTGGCACCTCCAACTTAACCAGCAGCTGTGACTCTTGCTCATGTCATAAATAGCTCCCTTTTAGAAGTTTTAAGCATCTATTCCATCAGTCTTGCGTACATGGTTACAGCTTACATTCTAGTAGACCCATGCATTGTGCAATATCCTGGCGGCAAGTGGATAACGTGACTTGCGGATTTGGGCGCATCTTATTGAGGGGCAAATATGTCTTGTGCTGGTATTTTCAAGGTATTTTCTTATTGTTCGCCTTTGCTCAGTCTTTTCCTGCAGCTTCTTCCCACCTCCTCTCCACAAGGTCCTGAACGAAATCTCTAGAGCGATAGAAACAGCTGAATAATATTTCAGAGATTATCTTTGAGCTCAGGCTATCCCAAGGAATCTCAGACCATTCTATGGTGTGGGCGCAGATGAAGCACTTTGCCCGCCAGCTGGACGCAGACGGCAACGGTGTCGTCAACGCAAAGGACTACGACCTCATTGCACAGGGCTTCATTGACCGAGGCAACCTGACCGGCAAAAAGTGAGTGCATTCTCAAATTTCAGAGCTGCTTTACATCAATGACCGCCTGCAGTCTGCTTGCAAGCAACCCCGCGTGACGAACACAACACACAGGCAGACACTGCGCGAGGAGTCTTTACGAGGCTGGTGCGAGTAGGAACTACCCAGATTGCACATCTAGTATATTGCCAGCCCACTTGAATGTTGAGTTCAATCCCTGTACGTAGCTGCCTTGTTTTGATTTTCTGTGGAATTCAGCAGGTCGGAGGGCTAGTCTTCAACATTTTGTTTCCTTGAATCGGGGTAGAACTAGAAGTACATAATATGGTTGACAAGATCCTCAAGCTCTTCATTGATCTGGTTCTGAATAGGGTCTTTCGTGCTCAATAGAAGGGCAACCTGATATGGAGTACGTCAAGGGTGTTCGGAGGTTCGCATCAAGAGTCGCAAAAACGCTAT
Organism: Klebsormidium nitens; assembly: GCA_000708835.1. NCBI lineage: Eukaryota > Viridiplantae > Streptophyta > Klebsormidiophyceae > Klebsormidiales > Klebsormidiaceae > Klebsormidium > Klebsormidium nitens. The sequence continues at coordinate 10,030 of DF237388.1, read as the reverse complement.
TTGAGAATGAAAGAGACGTAGGCTACCGTACAAGCTTCGATGTCGAGGAAGTGGTTTGTCGCAGCCCGGTAGAACCAGCTGATTCCACTTCGGGCTACTCCTAGGTGTAGCGGAGTGCGGAGCGCCACATGAGAGAGACAGGTGGTTTTGCATCGCGATAGCCCCCGGTTTTGAGCACCACTGGACCTCGCTCGCTTACGAGCGCTTCGTTTGGGCTCACGAGTTGGGCTCACGAGTTGGGCTCAGGCCTTTTGTTCGCTTTAATGCCTTGTTCGCGGTCAAGGAAGGCAATCCTCACAAAAGCTCCTCCTTCCACAGCATGGCCGCTGGCGGCAGGGGGGAGGATCGGGATGGAGGTCCCCACTTTTTGGGTGAGGGTATCGAGAAGCGGCAAGGAACCAGAACTGCTTGCGAGGTGGGGATTTGCAGCAAAGCCTGCCATTTGGCGGTCCATTTCACCGAATGCCGTCATGTTCTGATTTTTTATGGTCACAAATTGATGCGACGCGGAGAATCGGACGAGTCAGCACAGCCATGACGACACCGTCGGCCGAATGTAGGTACCCGTCGGACCTCAAGTAATTTATCTATTGATACCCCTATTTATTCGGGTGACGTCACTGCGCTGACGTCGACTGAACTCCGCGAAAACTCGCAGCCCGAATGTGAACATTCGCGGAGTTTCGGCGACCCGAAACTCCCGCGAAATGTTCAATTCCAAACTCTGCTAATGTCTAGGGTCTTTTAGGATTCCGTTCGCCATATCTGGCACGAATAAAGTCGATCTCGCGCGCCGAAAACAGACTCAGCCAGGCTAGCTTGCGACATCGTGATGTCGACATCAAGCCTCCCTGCACAGGCTGCAGGCTACACCTGGTACTCGCAGACTCAGTAGGTACTTTTCTCTCAGCTCGAGTCTCAGGAGTCAAAACTCTCGATCCTGAGTCCGGCTGGCAGCTTTGGGAGCAGGACGGTCCCGGGCGGTATCGTCTCCTAAGAACACCGCGTTCGCTGGCGGACGAACGCCCTGACACTGACGGGCAACCAAAGGTTTCGGGCGATACGGCTTTGCACCCCGTGCAGAAGCTTGGTATTCTTGGTATTGTGGAAGCAGATTGAAGGCCTGGTTGCGCTTCTTCTGGAAGATCTGAGCTTCAATTGATGCGAGTTGCAGCAGGTCGTTTCCATGTTTGGAGTACACCCGGCGCCGGGGCAGGCGGGACACGGCGTCAATATACTGGGGTTTCAATCATCTGCGTCGCTGCGACGTCGTATGGTTCCACCTGAGAGCTTTTCTGCAACCTGTCACTGTTGAAGAGGTGAGCTGTCATGCCGCTGCGATTCCCAAATCTTGCCCTCAAGGGACTCGGCAATGAACTGATTCCTTGACAGTTACTGATCAAGGTTTTGAGCGGTACTTGCCACTGGAGGGATTGTCAAGACAGTCCTAATTTTATTGTGAGAACATTGTCTTCTTTGGTTGAGCTTGGGCTCTTCTTGGTCCAACAAGCACTGATGCAGTGTGGTGTCTGACCTCTCGGAAATTGTTGGGAGCAAGTGATGATAGATTTGATACTACCTATAGCAGAGTTGAAAGCTGGCCGTAGTGATCAGGAAGAAGAGGAGGACCTAGGGCCTTGAAGGCCGTACGGGTTTTCTTTCTGGAAAGGAGACGCCTGTGTTTGTTTTCGACTTCTGCAAATTACAGTGATGATTTTTGTTATTTTCAAGGGCCTCATGTCCAGAGATTGTACGGCTTGTCAAGCTCTGAAGCTCGTGATTACTCCTATCTAGGACACGTGTCCAAGCCTGGAAACAAGGTCATAAAGATAGGATTCTGATGATGCATAGAAAAGCTCGCTCTTTTCTGTTCTCATGTGAGCCCCGAGGATGTTGCGTAGCTCTGAAAGGCCTGTGAGGATCAGCAAGTTAAAAGAGTATCCTAAGATCACAAGACTTGCGTAACTGCAAACATGACAAGGTCCTCCCATGTTCTGATAGCCTATGTTCCCTGATAATGCCTGATCACCTATCCAAGTCTTGTGCCGGTACGCTTCCAAACAGCCAAAGCTTGCAATTCTACTCTTACCACCACTTCTTGCTGAGCCTCCCATGACAAGGAGCAGACTCCCGCTTTTCATTGGGCAAGGTTCTCTTCCACTAGGTGCATGTGCTTGGTCCCACAGGTAATGGAGCCCGAACACCACCATTCCAACAAGAAACGTGAAGTTGCTGCAGCCTTCTGTATGCACCTCACAGCAGGACCAAACCCCACTTTTCCTGGAGAAGCTCGCAGTGTTTGAGCTTATTTGATGCGCACGTACATCCATTAAGGATCTAATCAGGTCTCTCTCTCTCACAGCAGTACTAAACGGGCAGTTTACTCTGAGTCCTGAGTACATCTAGTTTTCTGGAGGAACGGCGGTAACTCAAGGTGGGCTTTCACAACCCCATGTATTAGTGACTTATGACTGAGAATCTTTATGCTTTCGCCATGTCCCTGGCCCAACATGTGCAGTAGCATTCACAAACAACATTGTTTCCAATTCCTTCTCAGGATGTTGTCCTTCAGTGAATCCACTATTGGGAGATGTAATCTTCTGCGCAGTTTGGTTGTGGGCCGATAGAGTGCAAAGAGGATGACATTGAAGGGATGATAACACTCATGTGACAGCGCTTACACTACCAAGAGATTGAGATAACGAGGGGTCAGTGGTCAGCGGTGGTTTCTTGCAGGTCTACAAAAGGTCCCTGTCCACGCTTTCTAGTTGCTTGCCCCTGCCGTTTGATAAAATTTTGACCGAGTCAATCCTAGCAATCTCTGAACATTTCGCATATGGGTGCTTGCGCGACTCGTGGTCGTCCTTGTTCTACCTTTGTGCGCCTGCCAACATCTGCCACTGTCCCGCTCAGGGTGCCCATAAGTAGTCGTACCTCTCAGCCGCACGAATACAAGCACAAGTGACAGAGAATGTTCACTCAAGGGAGTAAAAGCTGCAGGAGCATCCCGGGACTCGACTCGTGTGTGTCCGACTCCACTTCCCTTGACCCCGTGACAAGTTTCTGAGCAGACTCTAGATTTTCTAGTGCCCTGTTCCCTCATCCACTGAGTTTTCTGATCCAAGCAACTGGGAAGCAACTGCCGTTCAAAGCCTTGGACCTCACCACACCTTTCGTCGTCTCTCTGCAGTCCTCACTCAAGTGGGCAGCCATGACGCTCATCAGCCTGCGCCAAGCCGTCATCTTCATGCTGGCGCTTATCGGCGGAACCCGCGCGGCAACGATGGACGATATCACCGCCTTGGTGCAGGGAGACATCCGCACGAAACAGACGCTGGCTCTCGACAACCGGGGCCTGACCGGGCCGATCCCCCCCGAGCTGGGCCTCTTAACCAACCTAACCCTCCTAAGCCTAGCCGCAAACACGCTCACCGGCCCCATTCCCCCGGAGCTCGGGAACCTGACGAACCTGAGGTTTCTAACCCTGTCGGGAAACAGGCTGTCGGGGGGGATCCCCGGGGAGTTGGGCAAGCTATCCGTGCTGGAGTCCTTGGACCTGTACGACAACCAACTCTCGGGGCCCATTCCCCCCGCCCTGGTTGCCACCCTAACCCGGCTGGTCCGGTTGTCCGTGTACAACAACAGCCTCACGGGTGCCATCCCCCAGGAGGTCGGGGGACTCGCCTCCCTGGTTGTTCTGGACGCCCGGTACAACCGCCTGACGGGACCCGTTCCGGCGGAACTGGGTCGGCTCGGCAAGCTCCTGCGAGTGGACCTGTCAGGGAACCGGCTCACCGGGGGGATCCCCCTCGAGTTAGGCAACCTGTCGCTCCTGGAGACGCTCGATCTAGACGTCAACTCGCTGTCGGGGCCCATTCCTGCGACGCTCGGCAACCTGCCCCGTCTCCAGACGCTGAATGTCTCCGTCAACAATCTGAACGGCACGATTCCCCCGGCGCTGGGCCGGTTGGCTTCCCTGCAGTATCTGGACGCCTTCTCGAACCAGCTGTCGGGCGGGATTTCCCCCGAGCTGGGTCGGTTGAGCAATCTCCGGTGGTTAGAATTGTTCGACAACCAGCTCACCGGAGGCATCCCCCCGGAATTGGGCGACCTCACGGCTCTTGCCGTGCTTAACCTCGCCGTCAACGCTCTAACCGGGCCCATTCCCCCGACCCTGGGCAAGTTGAGCAACCTGGGTTATCTTTACCTCTATAACAACAGCCTTACTGGCGGCGTGCCGACTGAGCTTGGGAACCTAACCCGGCTCTCGGAGCTCGACTTGTACAACAACAACCTCACGGGCCCCATTTCCGCAAGCCTCGGCGGCCTTCCCTTCTTAACCTACCTCAACCTGGCCGCCAACTATCTCAACGGCTCCATCCCCCGGCAGTTCGGCGCGCTAAACAACCTCGAAACCCTCTTCTTGTGGGACAACGCCCTCTCTGGCCCCATTCCCTCGGAGTTCGGGCGCCTGCGGAAACTCCAACTCCTGGAGCTGTCGTTTAACGGGCTGTCGGGTCCTGTCCCCTCAGAGATTGGCAACCTAACCGCGCTGTCTTACCTGGGGCTTCGCGGCAACTACCTGAACGGGACCATACCGGGCGAATTGGGCGGCCTTAGTAACCTGCAGTATTTGGACCTCTCCTTCAACCGCTTTGCCGGGGGCCTCCCGGCGGCGCTGGCCGGACTAATCAACCTGCGGAAGCTATACGCCCGGGGCACTGCCGTGTACGGCCAGTACACCCCGTTAACCGGCCCGGTTCCCCCGCAACTGGGCGCTCTGCGCAACCTGCGCATTCTGGACCTGCGCGAGCAGCGCTTCTCGGGGGGGATCCCCGGGGCGCTCGGCGCTCTCGGCGCCCTGGAGGAGCTCCACCTCCAGGGCAACAACTTCTCGGGGCCGATCCCAGGGGAGCTGGGCAACCTGCGCAGCCTGCGCGTGCTCAACGTGTCCAACAACCAGGGAGTATACGACGATAAGTACCCCAACGCCTCGAGGGGTCTCGTCGGACCCATCCCCCCGGAACTCGGACGCCTGTCCAACCTCACCGTCCTGGACGTGTCCGGAATGTTCGAGTTCTCGAGTCCGATCCCCCCGGAGCTCTCCGCCTTAGCCCGCCTGGAAGAGCTCTACCTGCAAGACGACAATCTTACGGGGCCTATCCCGCCAGGCCTGGGCAGCTTAACCCGGTTGCGGGTCCTTAACCTGGGCACCGACTCCAAGATCCTGGACGGCGCCGGTAACCGAGAACTCACCGGGCCGTTCCCCCCGGAGCTTGGCAACCTGGCACGGTTGGAGGTCCTCAACCTGGCGGGAGCTCAGAAGTTGACGGGGCCCCTTCCTGGGGAACTCGGTCGATTGTCCCGGCTCAGAATCCTGAACCTGGGTCAGTTGTTCAGCCTGTCGGGTGCAATTCCCCCGAGCTTCGGCAACTTAACCCAGCTGTCCACCTTCAAACTCCCGCGCTGCAACCTGAGTGGTCCCATCCCCCCCGGCCTGTTTGCATCCATGGCAAACCTCGCCTACTTGGATCTCTCGAGCAACAACCTGTCGGGGCCCATTCCTTTCGAATTGGGGGACAACCTACAGTTGCGGGAGATAGACCTCTCGAACAACACCCTCGACGGACCCATTCCCCCGCCCCTTGGCAAGCTCTCGAGCCTCGCCCGTTTGACTCTCCAGTTGAACAACCTGTCCGGGCCCATTCCTCCCGTGTTGGGAAACCTTTCGGAGCTGCGCATATTGAGGTTCAACAACAACAGCCTGACGGGCCCGATCCCAGATCTCAGCAAGCTCGTCGACTTGGAGGAGCTCACGCTAGCTTCGAACCAGCTGTCGGGAAGCATCCCAGAAGATTTGGGCTTCCTGCCCAATGTCACTACATACGGCATCGATCTCTCCAGCAACCGACTGACAGGCCCCATTCCCGTCAGTTTTGGGACCCGGAACTCGTCACTCGGTTTGTCCCTCAACCTAGCCAATAATCTCCTATCCGGCGCCCTCTCCCCGAGACTCTTCCCCGGCGGCAGCCAGGGCTACTTTTATAACACGCTCGACCTTTCCAACAACAGCCTCTCTGGGCCGATCCCGGTGGAGATGGCGAACGTCACCATCGAGACCATACGCCTCGCCAACAACAACCTGTCGGGCCCCCTCCCCCTCCTAGGCAGCGTTTCCATCATTCTGAGAGACCTTGACGTATCCAACAACCGCCTGTCGGGACCCATCCCCCCTTCCCTCGCCAACCTCCCCTTCTGCAAAAACATCCGGCTCCGGAACAACAGCTTCACCGGTCCTGTCCCCCCGAAGCTGCTTCTGTACCTCGGATATCGGACGTCCGGACCCGAGCTCCTAGACTTCTCCCACAACCGCCTCTCGGGGCCCCTCCCGGACGACCTTTGCGTCCCCACGGCGGACCTCAGCTTCAACAGCATAACCGGGGGGATCCCTCGGACCTTTGCCAGAAACTGCACCCTGTTCAACAACTTGGACCTGAGCGAGAACAGCCTGAACGGCCCACCCCCCTCGAACTTCCTCACAACCCGCCGGCTCGTCGGGTTCGACTACCCGGTTCCCCAGTACCTCCTTAACGCCACCAACCTGACGAGCCTGCGGCTAGGGGTTTCCAAAACGGTGGTGTCAACCGTTGACCTGTCGCACGTCCCTGCCGGGTGCAAGGTGGTGACCTTGGTCGGGGCTGCTCCCCGGTTGATCGACATCCGCTTCTGGGAGGGGTGCAAAGAGGGGTGCGTGGTCGATATCATCGGCACAGGGGCGCGCTTAACCCAGAGAACCCGGGAGGAGATCTGCCTCAGCAAGATCTCTGTTTTCATCCGGGGCGATTCCCCGGTCCTCGTTTCCCCGAGCACCCCCGGCGGTCGCCCGCTGCCCCCCTACCTCACAAACGCCCAGGGTAACTACTTGTTTAACGACAGCGGTTTCTTGGACAAGATCGACCTGGGTCCGGGGAGCCTAACCTACACCGGGGTTTCCTTTACTGGGGTCCAGAACGGGAACCTCTGCCGGGAACCTAACGCGCGCCTCACCGTCGCGATCGCGTGGGGGGCGTTCGCCGCGGCCCTCGCGCTCCTGCTCGTCGCGTGCCCGCTCGCGCAGCGCCTGATGCGCGCGCGCGCCGGGGCCGGGAACGGAGCCTCCGGGCTCGACAAGCGCCCGCGTCTCGCGGCCGCGCTGAAGGCCGCGCTCTACTTTTGGGGCGTCCTGACGTCACTGCTGCCGTACTACGACCTGTACACTGACGTCACCGTCCTGCGCCAAGTGGGGGCCGCCTGGCCGCGCGACATTCTCCTGCCGTCCATCGTCGCGCCGTTCCTAGTTGCCGGCCTGTTCGCGGCGGACGCCTGGGCCGTCTCGGGGGGCATCTTCGGCCTGCCGTCCTGCCCCCCCGGGCTGCGGTTCGTGATGTGGCCGCCCCATATCCTCGGCAATAAGCGGTGGTCTCGGAGGACCCTGTACGAGGGCGCCCCGCTGCTGAAGGGCGGCCGCTGGCTGAAGCTGCTCTACCTGTGGCCCCTCGCCATTCTGCGCTTCCCCATGTTGGACGTACTGGGGATCGCCGCCAACTGCGGGTGCTTCGCGCGCGCGCCACGTGACCTCGACTCCGGGCCCGGTGAGGCGCTAGCTTCGGCTCGTGTTCGATCTGAGGCTAGGGATTTTTCAGTCCCCCCATTTTGTCCCCAACCTCTGAGTTTCCTTGTCTCAAATGGAGAATGTTTTTAAGTAGGGGACAGAACACTGGGAAAATCTGTGCTCCCACATCCTAAGGGTGTGCTCAAGCTCTGCTTGTCGCCTTTTGGAGGGCGTACGAACACCCTGCAGTGATTTACGACCGGGCAGAAATTCTACTTGTGACCCTCCTTTCGGGGTCTGCTCTCCCTTTTGCAAAAGCCCTACGTGGGCTTATCGCCGAAGTCTCTACGCGGTTACTCAGCAGACGGGTCTGTGAGTTCGGAAGGGCCTGATGTCTTGGGTTTGTATAAACTCTGCTTAAATTTTCAATGGCGAGTTGAGCACTGTTGCGGCTAACCCGTATGGGTTCCGGACAGGTACTGATGCTTTTTGTCGCTCTCTCTTAGGCCGTGCCTCCGTCTTTAGTTTTTCCCGTGACCCCGTCCCAACCCCGGCTACCCTCTTCTGGCCGGACGCCCTCCCACATGCTCGTTCGCCTGCTCAGATCACCCGCTCACACTGTGCCCTGGTTTTACCAACCGCTGACGTCATCATCCAACTGAACCGTCCACGTGTTTGTCACCCGCTCGAAAGACGTCCTGTGCTTCGTACTTTTCTTCATATCATAGATGAACCTTTAGTCGTTGTCTTGAAAGACAGAACAAGGTCAGATCAGTGGGGATCCTCGAAACTTGAGGAGTGTCTTTTGCTAGAGGTTTCTGATACAAAGGGCTGACAGTTCGCGTGAGCGATTCGCGCTCTCGACCAGAAGAAGCAGCTCACCCTTAAACCAGTTCGTTCAGTGAGCGTCTTCGCACACAGCTCTCTATTTGTGGTTGAATCATGGAATTGGTATGATACGGGCATTTTGAGTGCGGAGCGCGTCATCTGTCGGGAGTAGGTTTTCAACTTTGGCTTCTGCCCTGAGCATGTTCCTTGGTCAATTTGCGCTTACTCAACCTGACATCGAGAGGTAATCTTCGCCGCTCTCGATTGGAAATCAACGACCTTTGCGCGCTCGACTAAAATGAGCAGCTCAAACCTAAACCACTTCGTTCAAGAAGCGTCTTCGCACTTCCGATTGAGAATCAACCACCCCGTCTCCTTTTCCCGCAGCGGTCGTGGGCATGGAGGAGTACCTCGCCTCGCGGCAGCACCTGGACACCCTCCTCCGGGCGCTGCCCCAGTCCATCTTCCAGTCGGTGCTATACGTACTGGGCAGCTCCCGGGGCACGCGTATCTACATCGACCGCGCGATCTTCCTGCAGTCCATCGTCGCGTCCCTTGCGTCGCTCGCCGCGTACGTCGGGAAGCTGTACTGGGAGGCCCTCGAAAGCGGGGAGAGCTTCCCGGCGGTGTTCTGGCCGCGGCCGCGCAAGATGCGCGCGGTCACCTTCTTCGCCGAGGAGCGCGGCGCGGCCGCGGGCGCGGGGCTGTCCTGGAAGGACGCGCAGCTGGAGGGTGAGGGTTTCCCCACGTGTCGCTTCGGAATGCGTTCCTGCGCTCCGCGGGGGCGGGTTGCCGAGTATTCGCGCATCTGGTTGGCCCCTTCGAAGATGGATAAGCCGGATGAAACGTTTTCGTTACGTGGAACCCGTGATCCTGACCCGGCCAAGCCGGGTCGGCCTCGTCAAGCGCCTCCGCTGGTTGGCAAACAGAGAGTTCTTCTTCTTCCGTAACGAAAACCACTTTCCCAACTTGGCGCTTCCTTACGAGAGCGCTCGGTCTCTGGACGAATGGGGTACTTTGCACCCTATCTTGCGTTCGTTCAGGATATCTGCACGCCCGGAACGCCCTTCTTTTCAGTCAAACGTAACGTCCTTGAAGAGCTCAACTCTTTCTTAAGAATGTCAACGTCAGGAGTCAGACCTTCGGATTGGTTTATGACATCAAATCATGAGTTTTGGGTTTCTGACACCCGGGTTTGTGACTTCTGCTCTACGGATTTCAACATTGTAACCTCTGCTCTGCCTCCGCTTTGCCTCTGCGCGTAAACATCCCGTTGAGTCCAAAGAAACCCGAATCCTCGAATGTTCTCGCTCAACAGTACTGTTATGCCCTATGCAGTTCCCGCCTGATTTGAGACGTGGGTGTCGATACAGGACAGACTGGCAAGGCTCGGATATCTCGCAGTAGGCAACGGTCTCCACTAGTCCCGCCAAGGCTCTGGTCATCCCTCCAATAATAGTGTTTGGGGGTTAAGGACTAGGTTTGACTGAATGAAGCCTAATTTCTGTGCATTCAGCCCCATTCTCAAACATTAACCCTTATTCTTGACCTCATTCTGACATGCAGAATGCAAAAATGACAGGAAACAAGATTTAGTACCAAAAATGACTG